>MCFE01000064.1:0-191282 GCA_002104905.1 Basidiobolus meristosporus CBS 931.73
AGCATAGATAAAGCGTAACACAAATAAAGTGAACAGTCACATTTGGCTTGTTTCTTGACAAATAACTAATTGAAAACGCGTGTACTACAACCAGAAATTCCAAGGCAGCCTCAACTATCCCAAGCACTATCCACTCAATATCCCCAACTCTTGGCAAACAACTAACCAATTTATTCTTGCCTGTACTGTCCTGTACAACCCAGGACAGTCGTATTGTTCACCAATCAGCAACAGCCCTAGGTTCTCGTAATAACAGGTTAATTTGGTACGCCTGCCCCAAAGCTTGACTGTGGTGGTTGCTCTCAAGTTGCGGCAGGGTCAGCTCAGCAATATATATAAGCATGTGTATAGCAAGAAAACAACACTACCAAAGGACAATACCTTCCAGGCAATGATAGGACTATTGTAAGAGATACTTGCCTTAAAGATGTAACAAAGATACCAAGCTCACAGGATAAAGTACCATCCAGGAAAGCTACACTGATACAAAGGGAGTACCAAAACCCGCTGAAATTGACCGAAATCACCTTGGAGCTATCGACGGTAATGTTTAGGCTCATTAGTAAACAATTACCAAAGTCCTTACCAATATGGATAGCTATTGCAAAAACTGAGAATTGTGAATGATATTAAGGATATCATTGACCAGATCGCCCTCATTCTTTACACTTTGAAGTGCAGCCTATACTGTGTAGCCTTGGTACGAAGAGGTAAAGTAGCAAAGGTTAAATCAATCTAGCTCGCATAAAGCTAGTGCTATGAACGAAGCCTAATTGAGTGGGATCGAGGTGATATAAATCGGCAAAATTCGCATGAGACTCCACCAGCCAGTCATGCAGCTTTCCTTCCTCTTGCTAGTTTCCGCCATCGCTTCGTTGCAAGCAATTTCCGCTACCCCACTCGGTGAATCCCAGGTGGGCTACACCAATGAGCCATGTGTTGGACAACAGGGTGCTTGTTATCAGGACACTTCGGCCCCCAGTCAAGAATACCGGCCATCAACTGAGGAGGGGGATGATTCGGAGATGAGTGAGCCAATACAGACAAGCGAGACTTCGGGTGAGCAGCCAGGATTCTCTGGGTTGCAAGGGTTCGATATTTCCAATCTTCAACCATCCCAAGCCTTGCTGGACAAAATCAATGGCCATTCCTCCAGTAAAGCCAATGCCTTGTCCAACTCAAACCAGTTCGACCAAGCGCAAGTCATTGATCAAACCCTGTACCAGCCCAAGCAGCAACAGTCACAAATTATCATCACTCAGCCAGCAGCGCGTGCGCTTAGAGGTGGGTACAAGAAGTATAAGAGATCTGCTCGTCGCCACTTCAAAGTTAGATATTTCAGTGGAAACAGACATTAAGTCTAGTAAAAGTAAACTTACGAAATAAAATGAGCAACATATTACTCGGTATGCTGATGATGTACAAGTACTCAAGAATTTTCTGATATGCACACACAGAAACAGTGGCACTTATCGTTGTACACAATGTCATTGTTCGTATTGATGAGAAGTATGGGCAGCGCTGATAAAGCCATATATATATATATATATATACACAGAGGCTGTCATTCCAGTGCATGTATTTTATATGTTACAGGCTTCCTCAATAAAGTCAATAACAGAATGGAAAACATGCGCAATCTAACAAGACTCACTTTATGCCCTCGACTTAACCTTATTATATAGCCTCCCATGCTATATAGTGGCCTATGCAACTAACTTATTTCTCAGCTATTCTTCAGCATGCGCTCTACTACCATAACAGTGATTCTAGGCCTTGCCGCTCTTCAAGTTGCCGTTGCTGCCCCAATCGGCTGTTCTTCTCCATGCACTCGCGAGTATAGAAGGGTGCATTATCGCAGCTTACCATGTGCACAGTATGCGAGCGATTGCTACCAAAACGCTCGAGTTTTGCCTGTCGTTAAGACGACGAATGTCCAATCCCCGTTATTGCGCCAGGTTTTCACCACCGTGACCAGAAAGCACGATAACCTGAACATTGCTAACGCCAACAGCAACAAAGGCTTCAATGTCAAGTATCAAGCAGGGCCCAGTCTCGAACTGGAGGGTGGAGCCAATGCATTAGAATATGCCAAGCAAAAGGGAGCGGAACACTTGGAAGATAGTTCTTTCTCTCCCTACGTCCTGATGCAGCCCACCCAAGATATACAATACACAACCCCTGTGGCAGAGATGCAATGCGTAGAAGATTGTGCAGGGCAAAACGTGTAATACAACTAGTGCGGTGACAATGCTTCAAATGTAGGCAGCCATCACCACACTATTACTGAAAATCTTCAATCAATAAAATTGAAATGACATTCCTATATTTGTTGTTACTTGTGATTATCATTAACTGTGTCTCCAGCGCTTTTTACTTGCACACACCTGTATCATGATCAGAGCTGCGGGTATTAATATTAGATATTCGCTTACGTACTAACATACTCAACCTCAGTCTTTAGTAATGCTGCCCTCCACCGAAGAGTTTGATATTGGAGAGAATATCTGGCAGGGTTACCGGATTGATTTTGGTAACACAAAGATTCGAGATTGACAGACTGCCCAGTGAATGTTAGCATTGTGATATTTCCTCTTATCATTTTTGTGTAAGCTAAGAGTAAAAAGGTTGATGAGGGTGGGGTTCGAACCCACGCCTCCGAAGAGACTGCGACCTGAACGCAGCGCCTTAGACCACTCGGCCACCTCACCAGCTTGTACTGTTGTTACAGAGTAAAGAGTCACTCGATGCTAAGTGACATCAACGCATACAAAGACGACTTAGTAGCCAGGGAAAAACAAATCAAAGACAAATCACCAGACTCACAACAAGGTATAAATACCAAACAAGTAACTAAATAAAAAGGGAGTTTTGGTTATAGGCAGAAGAGCGTAGTAGGAACGAATATTAGTTTGAATATATTTCTACGAAGTCACCACCCTAACCTTTTTAAGAGATATTCTTACACTACCCCGTCGAATCTACAAGATAACATATAGGTTATCCCTTTTCGTACTCTCTAAAGGACATTACTCTTTAAGTACGTAACACTGTTACAGAGTAAAGAGTCACTCGATGTTAAGTGACATCAACGCATACAAAGACGACTTAGTAGCCAGGGAAAAGCAAATCAAAGACAAATCACCAGACTCACAATAAGGTATAAATTGTTATATTCTGGTTCGTCAAATATCCACAAGGGGCCTGTTAATTGCAAGTTACTTCTTTGTTCATTTATACTTTTGACATGTTTGATAGTCATATTATTTTATCCTAAAGCAGTGCGACTTTGTTATTCTCCCCGAGTCGTGGTAGTACTAAATTTGTGTAGTACTGGACCCTTATCTAGATGCTTATGGTGTTGTCTCAGATTATCCTTCATGTGATCCATGTTTATCTTTTAACAAAATACCAAACAAGCAATCAAATAAAAAAGTAGTTTTTGGGTTATAGGCAGAAAAGCGTAGTAGGAACGAATATTAGCTTGAATATATTTCTACGAAGTCACCACCCTAACCTTTTAAAGAGATATTCTTACACTACCCCATCGAATCTACAAGATAACATACACGTTATCCCTTTTCGTACTCTCTAAAGGACATTACTCTTTAAGTACGTAACAGTACTTGGACCTTACGAAAAAGTTTCCAATCAAATGTTCTTGAAGTACAGCCATCACTCGAAGCAAGCATCGTAAAGTATCTTTACCTATTGTTTTGTCGTTACCCATCAGTGTCTTTTCCTAATGAAGAAATGGCAATCAAATTTACGATAAATAAATACAAAATCCCGGGTTTGGCAGACTAAATTAAACTGAAATTCAATGGATGCCTCAAAGACGAAGTACTTAGATCTTTTCCTATGTAATGGTCAATAAATCAGTTGTAAACGGAGCAATAAAGATACTAGGATTAGCACTAGTATGCTCCAGAAAATCATGGTGAGTTCCACAAAATAATGGAAGAAATGAGTAAAAATAAGAACTATGGACATGTGTGAGCGGAATGCAGAATGCTGATGGAGCCCAAACAATCGTTAGAAGTGTGCCTGCAGGAACGCAACAGTAGCAGAGACTGATCAAAACGTTCATTACAATTAGTGTACTGACAATTGCGCCCAACAGATAAAGTTAAACTGAGAATATTGAGTAAGCAAAACAAATAAACATTCTTTGCACAGTCTCACAGACTATTAAAGTATGGCTGGCACAGTATACTAGTCCAAAAAAATTGACATACGACGATACCTCACATCGACAGACACCAAAGGATTAGGGACACTCCACATTTGGTTGGTGGCAAGATGAACTAACAATAGAGAAGTTCAAATAGCATTGTGTATCAATTACCGCATTTGAAGATACTTTGGGATGTTTAATGTTTACTCAATCGAACTGTAAAATATTGTATCGATATTGGGTGTTAAATTGTCGTTTAAGTCAATATACTATTGTGTTATGAGTGAGACGCAAAACGACTCAACCTACGATTTCTCAAGCAAGGGCTTGAAGCGTGCACACAGTAATCGCACTATTCTTACGTAGCTGGTTATTTCATAGTCAATGTTTGCAGTCCAGAGCAGTATATATAATACACTTGTTTTTGTCGCTTCCTATATTATGGGATGTGGCCACAAAATGAGGGAAAAATTTTCTCGATTTTCTTCCTATAAATAAATATGTTGTCTGGTATTATTACAACTGTACTTTACAGGATTATGTATATTGTACATTCTCAGTACACTAAAGGATGGCTTGCACATTCTGACAGCTTGTTGGTACCCAAATATCACTCAAAAAATCAAATCAAAATACCAATCTATATTTCTACAAATTCACTTCAAAAAGGAAAATGCTTAAAATTTTGATTGCAAAATGGCATACTGGTTTGATCACAATTGCAGTTTTTTGATCATTAAAATCAATTTTAATAACTGAATGTTTAAGTGGGCACACAACTTTGCATAAAAACTGGAAAAGAGTAAGTTGGTAGTCAAATTTTATTGTAGTGGCTACTGGTGACCATCCACTTGGACTGCCAATACCCACTCTCCTTGGGGTACTTGTATTCTCCAGTTATTACAGAGTAGTTGTGCTTCTTAGGAACAAGATGAGAAATATGGTACCTGATTTGTGTCAACATTGAGAACTTAGCCAATTTTGCTATATTAAGAATTCTAATACCCTAACTGATTTTCCCTAACCCAAATATAGCTAATCCTAGGTATAGCTTACTTTATCCCACCTCACAGTCTATTTATAGCTGTCACACCTGATCAACTTTAATGTGGCCATTACATTGTCAACTTATCTGCCAAGACTTCCCAGGTGATTAGTCATCTTGGATCCACTCAACCACTTGGCAGTTACCAAGACATAAACTGATTGATAATGCAATTTTCATTTATGTTATGCATGCAACAACACCCAAATAGATCTCAATTAATCTGGTCTCTTGGCACTTATAAATTCAACTTGATTAGTAAAGTATAAATAATGTTTACTGAATTTTTGGTTCAGTGTGTGTCTCAGCAAAATTCAGAATTTAACAATTCCATTCTAGTTTCTACCAAAGCTTAGCATCTCTAGCACTTCCAAGCATACCAAGCCTAGCTTGCATAGTAGACCAACTGCAATGCCTTTATAGCCAAGCACAGCTATATTTAAGACCAGTATTAGACCAGAATCACTCTGCTAATATTTTTGCCCCTCTCTGACAATTCTGAGATTCCACACTTAATTGTCCCTTTGGTTCAGTTAAACCATTGAAGTGTTTTATTACACTTTTCTCTTGGATACAACAGTACCTTCCCAGAGTAGTCAGGTGTAGTGTGTTGTCAAATGTATTATAGATATTAGTCAAACTTTAACCTATACCCACAACAGTATGAGAACTCTTTACAAATTGTTATAGATGGACAATTAGTTGACAATGATATATATTGATTCACAGCAGTGGCAATGAGTGCTGCATCTATCATACTACAAAGGAGTAATCACCCTATCTAGACAGTATATAGTAGGTGGATAAATTGAAAGTCCACCTATGTCTCATGTACAGTGCAAGCATACCTATATTTAGTATAACTGAGCCAGAAGAAAATGGTTTTATTCTGTTATTATCAGTGGAAAGGCTAATTCTTATCCTGGAAGAAAGGTATAGTATACTGGCTGTAAAGACTAGGCTTTTCTAGCATCAGACCCCTTCCACTACAAACAACTCAACCATTGCTAAGCAGTGATATTCACCAGCTAGCTGACTTCAGGAGAATTTAGCTAGCAAAGATATCACTTGATGAGTGTCGTTGGGTTTCATCATTTCAAGCTATATTGGCATAGTAAGTATAGAATGTGCATAACTCTGTTCAGTACTTTACTCTTGATGAAAAACTGGAGTGCTTATTGCACCCCAATTTGTTGTATAAAAAGTTTTATGTTAGTCAAATTACTACATTTTAGTCATACCATCCCAGTTCAAGGTGTTTTTTTGTCTGTGGTAGCAACTCACTGAGAGTGGTCATGTAGGGGTATGAGTAGTGCTGCATTGTATAGCAGAGCTACATTTGAATAGTGCTCACCACTGGAAAAATATCTTTCCAAAGCATCAATAGTCACACTATGGAAATTAATTTCTGATGATTCTTACATTTGCTCATCATAGCAAGCCACAGATAGAAGTGGCATTATTGTGAACAGATACTGCTCAAAGTCTATATGCAAAATATACAAATGCATAGGGCATAAATCAAACTGGCTAACTAGGACCTATAAAAAATCTAAACTAGGGTTTTTTACTTTCACTTGATATAATTGAGCTGAAATCCTCCTGGCATTTAGATGGAGTTTAGCTGGTAAGTTTCATGGAATCTTCAAATGCTATCAACTCAGGGAACAGTGATTGGACTGCTACCTAAGCTGTGATTAGGGCTAACTAGACTTTAGTTGTTCCATATTAAACATCTATAAATCCTAAAAGTAGCCTTGACTACAAATGTTGGTAGTTGTAGCTTTGAGGAGACCTGGATTTGATACAGTATTTTGCTTGCCTTCTGTAGGCCTTCATCAATTTTTTTGGATAGGGTAGCTAGTAGCTAGTAATTATCTATCTGAAGTTCAAGCAAACCTGCATGCAGCACCACAGTACTTTGGTAAAGCAACATTTAGTGTTTACTAGAGGTATGGCATATACCCATCCTAAACAAAAGACAACAAGAGCTGGATATCAGTAAAATGACACTTCTAACAGCATACCTCTATCTCCTCAAACAGCAAAGTAGCTCCTCTAGAGTTCTGTTTATTGGCTGATGGAATTTGGTAGGGTTTGGCTTGCTAAAGATATGTCAAGGAGCAATAAGATAATGTACCACCATGGTCAATTACAATACATGGCTGTTGCACAAAGTGCATAGCCCAGCTCAGTTGCTGTGTCTGTTATAATAATTCCAGGTACTGGGTATACCTTTGTTTATAGTGTAAAGCTACTTTCTACATATTCCCCTGGCTTAAGGTGCTTGTTTGATGTGGAAACAGCCATCAAGGTGATTGAATTATGATGTACAGAACCATAGAAAAAATCTACCATAGAAAAATCTAAATATTATTCATAGCTGGAGGGATACTCTTGTCATGCAACAGTAGTGACAGTTTTGAAATGCTTGTTTTGTTGTTCCACATACTTGATGCCCTAACTAGGTCATTAATACCTTGTGGTGCATCAATTTGCTGAAGAAAACATTTTCCTGTGAAGTGCTTGATGAAGGCCAGCAAGATGCCAGCTGAACACTGTATGAAATCCAAGTCTCCTTAAAGTTACAACTTTCAGTATCTGAAGTTACAGCTACTTAGAGAATATGTGGGTGTGCCATACCAAAGGACTTGTGTCATATTGCCCTTATACCAACTTGGGTAGCAACTAGACTTCTGTACCCCTTATTGAAAGCATTTGAAGATTCAATGAGATTCACTGGCTGAATCCCAGCTAGTTGCCAGCAGAATGCTAGCTGAATACCATCAAATAAAAGTAAAAAATCCAAGCTTGAAACTTTTCAAAAGGAGGTTCATTTGCAAAATTGACATTTGTGTTAACATTTATAACCTACTTTATTTTAATAGCATAGTTATATCAATCCAAATAGTGCTGGGTGCCACTTGATAAAATAAGCCTGTATCTTTTTATTGCTGCAGGCCATTCTTGTTGTTTTAGTCACATAACACCCTCAGAGATCTGCAACAACTACTTACATGTAGCTACATATTTTTTCATTGCATGCAGCAACTCAACTTGTACTTGCAATTGAGACTATTAGGTAAGCCAGTATTGCTTAAAATTCCTTCAATCCTGTAAATTTAAAGGTGTATCTTGAAGTTGGTAGGAAAGCACTAATGATTCTGAGAATATTGCGCATTACTTTGCCAACAGTGTGGAACATAGTAAAGAGATTTATGTGACTAAAAATGATTGTGTTAGGTCTCGGACATAATTTGGGTTGGTAATACAGAAAACACAAGTTTGCACAATTGTTTGATAGGATTAGTACAGGGGTGCAAGCAAGATATACTCTACTAAAATGCATGTAATACCCTATGAAAAACTTCAAATTTGGATATTCTACCTTAGCTAGATGGTGTTTGGCTGGTATTCTACTAGCATTTAGCTGGAATTTGGCCAGTGAACTTCATTAAATTATTCATGTGCATTTAACTCCGAGAACAACAATCTAGTTGCCACCAAAGTTGGTATGAGGGCTAACATGGCACAAGTCCCTCTGTATGCTACATCCACATATTGTCAAAGTAGCTGTAACTTCAAATTCTGCAAGTTGTAACTTCAAGGAGACCTGGATCTCCTATGGTATTTGGCTGGCATCCTGTAGTGGATCCCGTTGTGCATCAACATTTAAAACTTAGCCAATTTTACTCTGTTTGAAAATCTAGTACCCTAACTGATTTTCCCTAACCCAAACATAACAAATCCCAGTTACAGTTTATTTTATCCCACCTCAGAATCTATTTTTAGCTATCACACCTGATCTATTTTCAAATGGTCATTACGTTATCAACCTATCTGCCAAGCCTTCCCAGGTGATTAGTCATCTGAGATCTATCCAACCACTGTGCAGTTGCCAAGACATCAGTTGATTGATGATTCCCTTGGCGCTGACTAATTCAACTTGATCAGAAAAGTATAAATAAAGTTTACTGAACCTTTTGGTTTAGTGTGTGTCTCAGCAAAATTAGGATTCTGTCTCAGCAAAAATAAGAATCCAACAATTCCGTTCTAGTTTCTATCCAAGCCTAGTATATCTAGCACTCCAAAGAACACCAAGCCTAGCCTGCCTAGCAAACAAATATCATTGCCTTTATAGCCAACCCAGCTATATCCAAGACCAATATTAGATCAGAATCTTTCTGCTAATATATCCACCACTCTCTGACAATTCTAAGATTCTGCACTTAATTGTCCCTTTGGTTCAGTTAAACCATTCAAGAGTTTTATTACACTTTCTCTTGGATACAACATTTTTTTCGTTGAATTCCATTACATTCAGCCAATTAGAAGATGTCCTCAGCAGCAAGCAATCCAAACCTTTCCATGTTGGAAGAAGCCAGAAGAAATCAGGAAGAACTTACTGAACAGCTTGAAAACATCATGATTGAAAGAAATACCATGATGATTGAGCACTCAAAGCTTGCCAAAACAAGATCTGATAATCACCGTAGAGATGAACTCCTTGAAGTTATATCCGGTTACCAAGATGAAATTGGAATAATTAAGGAAGCACTGGAGAATATTGCCATAGTAATTGACAGCATTGAAAATCCACCAAGCCTTGCTCTGCATCAGCCACCAAGAAGTCATGCCTTTGAATCCTCCAGATCTACATCTCCTTCTAGACCTGCCCCGGTGGTTGTCCCAAGATCCTTGCCTGTTTATGCTGAAGGCACCAATGCCATCAAGAATCCAACTGAGTTTCTTTACAAGTTTAGTCACGTCTTAGCTGCACACCAGCTAGACCCTGACACCAACTGGGCTAGACTTTTGCCTCTCTGTCTCACAATGCAAGATGCTGACTGGGTTGAAGTGAACATTCCTTCCAATAGTACGTGGAAAATTGCCCAAAACCTCTTTTGCAGCCATTTTGAAGATCCTCTCAAGAAAGCACATCTGAACTGCGACTTATGGAAAACTAAAATGCAAAAAGGTGAATCTGTGCAACACTTCTGTGATAGATTCAAAAGACAAATGAGATTAGCTGGAGTTAGTGATGATAATCCATTGCTTACTGCTCATTTTCTTTCAAACTTTTCACACCAGCTACAGAGCAATATTGCTATTGTCAAAGCATGCAACCCTGCACGTAGCTATGACCAGATCTCAGAGATATGTACACTGGCAATCACCTTGACTGCAGCTGTTAGCCAGACTTCAGGCAGCTCAACCCAATATCCCACAACAGCCGGAAAAGAGACCAGTCATGTGACCAAGAAGCAGTCAACCGCTACTAAGCACTGTGAGCTTCATGGAAAATGCTATCATTCTACCAGTGAATGCAAAGGCATTACCAAGCAGTCAAACAAGTCAGGAAACACCGCAGAAAAGCAGCAAAACACCAAAACTGATAATCCATATGCAGATGACAAGTGCTTTAAATGTGGAAATAAGGGACATAGATCACCTGCCTGTCCTGAGAAGAACTCCACACCATCAGCCAAAATTACCCAGATCCTTGATGATCATTCAGCCAATGATACAATGGGGTATGAAGAAGCATATGAAGAACTTACAGTTCAAGATTATCACAACCTCTTTGAGTTTCCGGCTAAAATTGCAACTGTCCAAGAAAAGAAGCAACCAATCACACAGCTCAAAGCCATAGAAGTGCCACTCACCCTCAATGGCCAATCATACGTAGCACTACTGGATACCGGATCATCCAACTCTATTGTATCACCCAATGTAGTCAGAGAACTCAATTTGGAGATAGAAAAACGACCAGGAAAAATCATTCTTGCAGCTAAGGATCTCTCAGCCCCAAGAATTGGCATTACCAACCCAATCAACATACATTGTGGCTCAGTAACCATAATCCATCAGATGGAAGTGATTGACATACCAGATGGACCTCAGGTAGTCATTGGTCTGGACACCTTCACCAAACTTGGCTTTCACATAGGCGGACTACCAGTTTCCTATCCAGGAATCACTAAATCTCAGCCGCTCATAATGGATCAAATCCCAGAGATTATCTCATCCCAACCGGAAGAAGAAGAGTTAACCCCAACTTTTCAAGAATATTCTCAATCAGTCAAATTAGATATTCAGCCGGCCATAGAGAGAAATCAGGCCATTCCAAGGAACAGCTTCTGCACCATCCCAGAGTCCATTGTTACACTAGAGACCCCACCTGGTGAGTCAACATGGAGGAGGCAATACCCAATTCCGCATTCATGTCAACACTTAGTTGATGAGATAGTCCAAAAATGGGCTGACAATGGAATTATCACTCAAGCCCCTGTCAACACAACATTCAACAGCCTTTTGACGCTTGCACCAAAGAAAGATGCTGATGGAAATCTAACCCTGAAGAGACCCTGTTTGGACCCCAGACCTCTGAACAAGCTTCTCCAAGATGACAAGTTTCCAATTCCAAGAATCCAAGATATCTTTTCCGCACTATCAGGAGCAAAAGTATTCTCCAAGTTGGACTTGAAGGATGCATATCACCAATTCCAGATCCATCCTGATCATCAGCATAAGACTGCCTTTACTTGGAATAATATGCAATGGATGTTTCAGGGAGCTCCCTTTGGCCTAAAGACACTTACCAGCAAGTTTCAGAGAGTCATGACTATAATACTCAAGAATGCACCATACGCATTAGTATTTGTTGATGATGTCATCATATTTTCCACTAACCGTGATGATCATGCAGCCCATGCCACTGATGTAATCAACAGACTGACAAGTGCTGGACTGATTCTCAATGCTGAAAAGTGCAGATTTGCCCGCCTCAAAATCAATCTACTTGGATTTATAGTCACACCAGCTGGCCACCAATTAGATCCTTTCAAACTGGTCAATATCCCAGAATGGCCAAAACCCACTAGCGCCAAGCAACTTCAACATTATCTTGGAGTATTCAACTATTTCAGGGAACACATACCACTCATGTCCTCATTGAGTGCCCCTTTAGATGCATTACGCCATAGTCCTGATCTCACCTCAGCCTGGAACAAGACTCATGACCAAGCCTTTGAGTCACTCTGCCAACTGCTTCCACAAGCACCCACCTTATCCTACCCAGACTTTACTAAGCCCTTTATTGTTGCTACGGATGCATCTAATGTTGGGTTAGGGGCAGTCCTCTATCAAGATGAAGACCAAAATCCGCCTCACTGGATCTCTTTCCAAGCCAGGTCCCTACAACCTGCTGAGAGAAACTACTCTGCTACCAAGAAGGAACTACTTGCCATAGTCTTTGCGTTGAAGAAGTTTCATCAGTATCTATGGGGTAATCCTTTTACCTTGTACACTGACCACCAAGCCCTTGTCTATAGCCACACTCAGAAGACTCTGACTCCAATGCTTACCAACTGGCTTGATACTCTACTTGATTATGAATATACAGTTATTCATTGCCCAGGAATTCTCAACATCCTTCCTGACCACCTGTCAAGACTTTTTCCAACTTCACCTTGGGAGGGACATGTGATTACTGATGTAATCAGTAAACTCTCTACAACTTCCAAAATAATTCCTCAACTGGATTCAGCAACTTGGAAAATCCCACCTGAAGAACAAAGGAAAACATTGATACAGAGGAGTCATTTACTTGGCCACTTTGGAGCTGACACACTTATGAAGAAGCTACACTCTGATGGATATCACTGGCCAAATATCAAAGTTGACTGCTTAGAATTTGTCAAGTCGTGCAGAGAATGTCAACTTTACAATATCAGCTGCCATGGATTTCACCCTTTGAGCCCCATCCATGCAAGCCTTCCTATGGATCATATTGCAATTGATCTAGCTGGACCTTTCACCACTAGTGATGATGGTAATCACTACCTCTTTGTAATTGTGGATGTCTGCACACGTTTTGTCTTCCTCAAAGCTATCCCAGACAAGTATGCTGCCACTATTGCACAAGAACTATTCAAGCTCTTCTGCCTTTTTGGATTCCCTAAGGTCATTCAATCGGATAATGGAACAGAATTTGTGAATCACGTGATCAAAGCCCTTTGCCAGAATAGCGCCATTGATCACCGTCTGATCACTCCATATCATCCCAAAGCTAATGGACTGGCTGAAAGACATGTTCAGACCTCAGTGAACATCATCAGGAAATCTATCAAAGGTATCAAGAAGAATTGGGACAAGTACGTTCCAACTGTACAGTATGCTATCAACACCAAAATTGCCACTCTACATGGATCAACACCATTTTCCTTGATGTTTGGAAGAAGATACAACCACTTTGGAGACTACCAGAATACAGAGTTAGCAAGTTTGAATACAGATAAGCTAAAGAACCGGCTTGAGTACCTTACCAACATTGTCTACCCTGCTATCAGTGCCAGAAGTAAGGCCTCTCAGCAAAAGATGACTTCAACGTATGCCTCAAGACACAGGAACAGCAGCTTCCCAGATGGGTCATATGTCATGACACTAGATCCAATCCGGCAATCTAAGCTTGACCCCAAGTATGAAGGACCATTCAAGGTTGTCAGACGCACTACTGGAGGATCTTATGTACTTCAGGATAACACTGGAGCACTGCTACCCAAAAACTTTCCACCTTCTTCACTCAAACTTATTTCTCAAGACCCAGTAACTTTGGAATCCTATGAAGTTGAAGCTATTGTGGACCATGATGGAGAAGAACCAAATTGCCTTTATTTAGTCAAGTGGAAAGGCTATGATGCCAAACACAACACCTGGGAACCTTACACCAACTTTGATGATGTTGCCATTATTGATCAGTATTGGAACCGCAGAGGAACCCAGAAGGTATCAAAAAACTCCTCTTCCGGAAGGAAGTGATGTTGTGCATCAACATTTAAAACTTAGCCAATTTTACTCCGTTTGAAAATCTAGTACCCTAACTGATTTTCCCTAACCCAAACATAACAAATCCCAGTTACAGTTTATTTTATCCCACCTCAGAATCTATTTTTAGCTATCACACCTGATCTATTTTCAAATGGTCATTACGTTATCAACCTATCTGCCAAGCCTTCCCAGGTGATTAGTCATCTGAGATCTATCCAACCACTGTGCAGTTGCCAAGACATCAGTTGATTGATGATTCCCTTGGCGCTGACTAATTCAACTTGATCAGAAAAGTATAAATAAAGTTTACTGAACCTTTTGGTTTAGTGTGTGTCTCAACAAAATTAGGATTCTGTCTCAGCAAAAATAAGAATCCAACAATTCCGTTCTAGTTTCTATCCAAGCCTAGTATATCTAGCACTCCAAAGAACACCAAGCCTAGCCTGCCTAGCAAACAAATATCATTGCCTTTATAGCCAACCCAGCTATATCCAAGACCAATATTAGATCAGAATCTTTCTGCTAATATATCCACCACTCTCTGACAATTCTAAGATTCTGCACTTAATTGTCCCTTTGGTTCAGTTAAACCATTCAAGAGTTTTATTACACTTTCTCTTGGATACAACAGATCCACTGTCCTCTAAGTTTTGTCCCCAATCAGCATCAGAGTATCACACAAGATCCTGCACTGAGCTCTTATAGGCGTCTCCCCCCCTAACCACAAGTCACCATATGAGTCTTAACATGTGCCAAAACTGCTTTAGAATTTTAAAGCAAATTTTAAGCTGCAGAATGATACCAAGTAATCAATAGTTCAACATCCGCACTATGGAAACCCCCATTAATATTGATTAACTTTACAAACATCACTAGTTACAATCAGATCGCATAGTAGTCCAGCAACAAAACAAATGGAATTGTGAGCGATGAAAAATTAGGCATTTATGGATCTGAGCTATCCTGAAGAATCACAATGGATGGAAATCTCATCATCACAAGTGGGATGTCGGTGGAGTTATCGCAAGCCTTGCTAACCAAGCTCACAGGTGGCTTAAATTGCTGTGACAGAGGAGTGCTTGGTTTGACTTGACTATTGTTGAAAATAGCTAATCCAATCGACCCCTGACCTCCAGATTGCTAGAATGATTGAACGTGAATAGCCTGGTAATAATCGCTTGCTGCACTTGCTACAATTAGTAATATTGGCGCCTAAATATTATCTCCCCACACCCTCCAGGTTTTCATCACCCGAGCCTGAAGAAGCACATTCAGAACCCCTCAGTCTGCACAATGAGATTTCATTTCCAGGAAATAAGCATCTAACGCCCAGGCGGCAAAGTGGTTCCTACCCCCTAAATAATGGGCATCTCTATGGGAATTGTTGGTACGATGTTGTCAATCCAATTATTATGCTTACCACTCGCATGATAATTTGGCTCACCCCTCCATCACTGCTCAACTACACAAGTTGGTATGACGCTCCGATGGTCCACATGATTCTCGGGGTCAGATAGCGTAGGCTTGCATGGAATCAGTAATGAAAACTTCGCTTCAAGTAGGATTTATTTACATGGAGATGATCAGTTGAGAAAGCCAATAAACACTGAGACAAAGGCCGGCGAGAACGTATTCGCTGAGATCGGAAACTATATCTTACATATGATCCATACTCCTCTCACTGGCTACCACACTTGAGTACCGCCAGGCCACTCAGTGGATTTGAATGAACAAGCAAAACTACTTGGTGGATGATCCTACCACCACAGGAATTATGTAAGGATTAGGTGGAATTATTGATAATGTTAGAGTAATGGCAATTGCAAAGTATGATGACTAAAACCGAGCGAATGAGTGGCTCAAAATTGCCAATTGACGCCGGTCTTCACTGTGTAGAGCGGACTCAAGCCGCATATCAAGATATGGTACTGCCAGCGGAGGCAATGTTCTAAAACTTTGGTTGGGGCTCGCTTTCTCCAAAAGATGTGGCAAGATCTCGGGTAAGTTTGGGATGCGAGTGGGACTACCATTTTTTGGTAGAGACAAGGAATTGTCTAGAGCCGGGCTAGCTCTACGGTCTAAAAGCCCTTCCTCTTGCTTGATTTCGAGACTGACTGGCGGCATGTTTGAAGTTAAGCTGAAAGTGCTGGTTGTTTGTGCATCTCTAGAGTGTGATGTCGAGGTAGAAGAGCTATACGGGGAGTTCCTCTTATGCTGAGCTAGATTTCTCTGTAGCTCCTTTTCAAAGTCGCTGCCAGTAGGATTCGTCATACTAACTGGCCATTCATCAGTCATGTCGGGGTACAAACCTTTCGGAATCACTATTTGAGCAAAGAACGGATCCTTTGAAGGGGAAGGCGTTTTATCAATGGACAACTGGCTCTTACGATAGTAAGCAACCAAGTGGAGCTTCCTATGATCAGCAGTAGTACATGAGAGTGATTGCTTGATCAGACAGCTGCTGTCCACGTCCAAATCCATCAGGTTTCCGGTCATAGAAGTCATGGGCGGGGACTCGGTTAACTTTGCGGATTTACGCTTTCCCTCCAGTTCACTATAAGTAAGAAAACTTCCATGAACACGAGAGGGAGACCAGGTGCGGCCATCAGTCCACCGCCTCATTCCAGCTTCCTCCTCTTCCCATACGTATACCGAGCCGGAGCGTAAACTTTGTCTTTCTTTATCGCTTAGCCGGCGTTGAACACGCCTAAGATAACCTAGTCTACAAGCTTCGAAGATCAGCAAGGCATCTTGAATGCTCTCAATCACACCATAGTAGGTTTCCATGGTGGTCATTGTGTTAAGTATATCTGGTGAAGGGCTAAGACTGCAAGGCGCAAAATGGGATTCCCAAAAGGAGGTTTTGAACAAGAAAGGGACAAAATCAAATGTGCGGGCAACAATAAGGACTGGAGAGTAACCACCAGTGAAAAAGGAAAATTCCAACCTGCGATGAAAATTCAGGGAAATCGGCTTTTAAAAGGAGAAGCCAACCTTATCGGTCGTTGAGCGACCCTGATTGGTTAGCCAAATCTATTAAATCCCTTAAACGTATTTTGCTTTCCGACTACAGGTTTTTGGTACTGATCCTGTCATCTAAACTTAGATTAATTCCCCCCAAGCTAATACTATCTCCTCACTGACTCACCTGAGATTGTTTCATGTCACCAACAAATATGGTAAATTCTGCGAATTCCCCAAATTCAACCAATTCTACGTTTACGCAGCCCTCAATCCCTCCATTCAGCCGAATGCAACCTCGAATACCGCAAGCTCAGCCCGTATTGCGTCTGACAGAGCGTGAACAAGCTTGCAGAGAGAATATCCGACCGACACCAGACACCTCATGCTCACCTGGCTCTTGGCAAGAGACTGGATTGGGAAATTTGTGCATGGGTTACATTTCCAAGGTTAAGGGGTATGAACAGCATGCAGCCCCTCACCATAGGCAACACGTTGGACGCTGATTCCATGAGCATTAGCACCCGTTTGGCCATGATAATCTTGGAGCATTGCGGCTAGTCTTAGTCACACACCTGATTAGTCATCAGGTATGTTATTTTCGTCCATACTATTGGCTAACACGATCTACCACGGCCGAAATGACTGGAATTGAAGAGAGGTTGAACCCGGATCCCTACCACCTTGCACATGACAAAACTGCTTCTCGCTATTTTGGGATTAGCACGGATAGGAACCTTAATTTCCTAGCCACTGGATCCCAAGGTGAATCACTCGAATGCTAGGTGATTGGATCTGTCGATAGAGTGGTGCGGTTGCTTAGATAGGAAGGATGCATCTAGGATTGCTATACCAAGTTAGGTTATATAGGTCTCCTTCCCTCAATAGCTGTATCACGTTTCTGCTTTGAGTGGTCGCGGTCAAAGCTTTATAAGTTCTAGTACCCAGTGCTCAGAGTGGGCTAATGTTGTGCGACATTTCACTAGGCCAGGTAATATCGGTCAGTCAGTTCCCATCTGAACCGGCTGCGAAAATAGAGGTGAACATAGGGTTGGATAAAATGGGGTTGTTCGAGCATTTGCAATCAGAAGGAGTATTTTCCACATTGAGAGCGGTAAGAATGAGTGGAGGGTACACATAGATGGTATGTCTTACAAGCCAGGTCGTTTATCTGATTTTTAATAACGTTGCTAATGGCTAAGCCTATATTTAACCATCACTTCTAGATAATTGCCCATTTGATCCAGGAACTGCATGACAGCACTGGGGGGGTGAAATAAGCAAAAAGCATCTAGACTCTTTCGACTTCACTTTGAAGGTGTAGACCATATCTTGTCCACAGTCAATCACCACAAGTATTCTTAATTCAAACCCAGAACAGACCTTACTTCAGCCTTTTGAAGGACTAATACCCAAACCTGCCCGAAACCTATCAAATTCTTTGGGCTGTACTAGGGACAAAGGCACAGGATGTTTACCTCATCAAATCCGGTCGTACACCAACCTTGATATCCATTCTTCCAAGGATCCTCATTGGGTTTGAGGCAAACGGGTATGTCGTGGATTCAATGAGCAGAAAATTTGCTTCGTGAAATCTGAGATACGCTCAGTCACATGCATGTATATATATTTATATTACGGTTTGTCTACCGTGACAATATCAAGTGGATACCAAATTAAGCTTGCCAGTGATTCATCGGCCAATGATTACCAGCGACTGTTTCATCTCATCTTGTCCTCCAAGCCATTCATTGGATACTTTTGGCATCGTTCCCCATTCTGAACAATGTTGTAAGTGAAGATAAACAAATCCCATCAAATCCATTTTCGAGACCATAATCCGGGCGATTATCCGGGCACTTCTCCCTATTGTTATCTCACATTCTACTGCATCAACATTTAATTACGGCGATGTTACCCTGACCTCCTCGCCAAGTATTTTAACCTTATCCTCTGGCGATGCAATGCAATGCACCACCACTTCTGCTGTGGGCTTTTCGTGATTACCATCAATCTATTACTCTTATACAGCCATCAACTCACAACCCTGTTCAAGTACTAGGGTTTGTTTCTCAGCACCACTTGGATGTTTGGCGTATGGGTGCCACCAACAATAGGTTCCATGGTTCACCTACGTCAGGGATTCATAATCTGACCCCGAAAAGCTATACCGGGCATCTGATATCCGGTATATCACGTGATGCTTCAAGTGGTCCTAGGTTTTGAGGATGAAGCGGTTGCGGTTATTTAAGGTGGAACATCCACATGTTGATCCATTGACATACAGGCGGGTATTTATGGGTCTGATGGCGTTTCGTAGAACACTCTGTGGTAGGTTATGCAATGGTATGCTCAAGATATTGATTGGGAATTCACCTGATGCTACATTTAGGATGATCCTGGAATTGTATGGCTGAGAGAGACTCGAGCATGAATGCCAACCTTGAAACATACTATAAACTCCAATTAATCAGCATTTTTGTTAACACTCTTTTTCAAGTGGTAAAGCAAGTGACAGTGGGACCTTACAAGTGAATTGGTGTGTATTTTGCAACTGACTGGTGGACTTGGGTTGTGTTTTGGAAGTGCTTGGTAAAGCCAAATCTTGCCAGGTCTGTTTTCATAATTTTTTGTATGCCCATATTTCCAAGGAATCTACTCATCCACCTTCTACAAGTATCTCTCAATTTGGTGTCACTAGGGACCTTATGCATGGGGGCTTAGAGGTGGCACTCAATTGCTGGGTGGATAGGCATGGGCAATATCTACTGACTAATACATCCACCACAATTTCTATAAGTGGCAGTTTTGGTGAAAGCAGGTATATATAATCTACAGACTTGTGTTACCAAAATACTGTTGTAAAAATTTGTAATTCCACCTAAATATTCACCTAACTTAGTCACTTAGATCATTACCTTCAAATCCTAGAGAATACTGACCAAATTCCTTGTTGGGATTTACTTAGAATATTTTCACCAAAATACCAGGTACCCAGAACTTGAAAATTCTCAAAGTTATCCAAACAGCCCCAAACTCTGCACACATGCTCTTGAGACCTTTCTTAACCTATTCTACAGGTTGTTTATGATAAGACCATATATAAGTATAAATACTACTTTTACATTGAAGAAATCATTAAGTGAAAACCACATAATCTACTTGTCCTCCCAATCACTTCCAATATCTCCTAGACTCCTACAACAAACACAATCAAGGCATGTGATAGACATTTGGGCCATTTTTTGAAATATGCAATTTAGGGTTTGGACTAAGAGGTGAATTGGTGTAATTTGATGAATGTATGCTTTGGGCTTGCAGATGAGGCAGCATACTCTGTGTAAGTATTTTTGCCAAGATTACTGAATTATGTCAGGGAAGCTCATCCAAAATTTCTGCTGACATAGAGGACTTTGCATAGTAAATCATTGGCCCTGTTTAATTTCCTGAGATTCAACATGAATTAACGCAACACTGACTGCATTTGACAGACTTTTTGAATGCTTAATTGGAAGCCAACAAGAAATATACAAATAGCAGGTAGTAATCATTATCTAATACTTCAAAATTGGGATTATTTGAGCTCCTTGATTGTGATCCACCCCAAATATGATTTAAAATTGTCAGGCAAAAAAGTCAACTAGAAACCAGTAGAAGATCATAATATCAGCAGAACTATAAGTTTCTTTCAGCTTACAGCTCTTAATACCCTTGGTTCTAGCTATTAGGCTGATAAGAGGACATAGTTTCATGGAGGAGGCAATACTGAGGAACACTATTACAGGATTTGATCACCCATTACTCACCACTTTCACATATATTGGTAATCAAAAGTATGAAGGAGAAACACCAGCTGAATGCCAGTAAAATACCACTAGAATACCAGTAGACTACTGGTAGATTATCAAATGAGCTATAAGTATGGGGTTTATCCAAGGGAGATGTTGGGTTGTGTATGAGCATAAGAATATGGCAGCTGGGTTGTATACTCTACCTGGTGTTGTATATGCAAAAGTCTGTGAGTTGTGTGAAATAGTAGATAGAAGTACCTATACTTATTTAACACTAAAAGGCAGGCAGGTTACTACCAAAGCTTTAAGTGAAAGTAGTTCAATGCATCTACCCAAAATCATCATTGTGTTGTAATACTCCTCATTATCATTTGCTAGAGCTGTAGAGATTTTGAAGGTGATAAGAGCAGCTTTTATGGGTGTATGTACCTCAGGAAGTGAAATAAGATGCTTAGGAGTGTTTGGAAAAGTTAGGGACACTGATGTTTCTTGTAAAGGTTTTGAAGATGCAGGAAGTGGTTGGGAGAACAGGTAGATAATGTAGCGCTCTATTAATGATTTATTGAATGTGAAAGTTGTATTTATACTTATATATGGTCTTGGCATTACAAACACATAGAATATGTCTAGGATGGTCCCAAAGCATGTGCGCAAAGTTTGGGGCTGTTTGGACAACTTTGAGAATTTTCATGTTCTGGGACCTGATGTTAAGGTAAAATATTCTAAATTACTCCCAACAAGGAATTTGGTCAGTAATCTTTAAGATATGTAGGTAATAATCTAAGTGACTAAGTTCTTGTAAAAATTTGTATTTCCACCTAAATATTCACCTAACTTAGTCATTTAGATCATTACCTTCATATCCTGGAGAATACTGACCAAATTCCTTGTTGGGATTTACTTAGAATATTTTCACCAAAATACCAGGTACCCAGAACATGAAAATTTGATAAGTTGTCCAGACAGCCCAAAACTTTGCACACATGTTCTTGGGACCTTTCTTAACCTACTCTACATGCTTGTTATGCCATGATCATGTAAAAGTATAAATACTACTTTTACATTCAATACATGATTAAGAAAAAACCACTTAATCTACTTGTCCTCCCAATCACTTCCAATATCTCCAAGACTCTTACAACAATTTAAAACTAAAAGGCAGGCAGGTTACTACCAAAGCTTTAAGTGGAACTAGCTCAATGTATCTACCCAAAATCATCAATGTGTTGCAATACTCCTCATTATCAATTGCTAGAGCTGTAAAGATTTTGAAGGTGATAAGTGTTGCAATATTCTGAGGAGTATTGAAAGTGATGTGGAGAGCTAGAGGACTTACATGTTATTCACTTGTAGATTTATTGTTCAAAAGTGTGGTATTTATACTTTTTATTAAGTAGAGCAAACATATGGGTAGAGTTTGTTAAGGAAGATCCCAAGAATATGTGTGCAAAGTTTGGGGGCTTTTAGACAACTTTGAGAAAGATCATAATCTGGGTACCTGATAATTTGGTGAAAATATTCTAAGTAAATTCCGACAAGACATTTGGTCAGGACAGAATGCTAACTAAAGAATAAGAGCTATGTGACTAAGTTAGCATGAATATTTTGGTGACAACCTAATAATTACAACAATAAGAACAGCTTTTAGAGGTGTATGTACCTCAGGAAGTGAAAATAGATGCTTAGGAGTGTTTGGAAAAGCTTGGGAGACTGATATTTCTTGTAAAGGTTTTGGAGATGCAGGAAGTGGTTGGGAGAACAAGTAGTTAATATAGTGTTCAGTTAATAATGTTGTAAAAATTTGTATTTCCACCTAAATATTCACCTAACTTAGTCACTTAGATCATTACCTTCAAATCCTAGAGAATACTGACCAAATTCCTTGTTGGGATTTACTTAGAATATTTTCACCAAAATACCAGGTACCCAGAACATGAAAATTCTCAAAGTTGTCCAAACAGCCCCAAACTTTGCACACATGTTCTTGGGACCTTCCTTAGCCTATTCTACATGTTTGTTATGCCAAGACCAGGTAAAAGTATAAATACTACTTTTACATTCAATAAATCATTAAGTGAAAACCACATAATCTACTTGTCCTCCCAATCACTTCCAATATCTCCAAGACTCTTACAACAGGTTATGAGCCCCAAGCTGTCACTCTCTGCAATGTCTACTACTGCTATTACTGGAATTTTTCCCTCTGCTGAAAAGTTGGATGGATCTAACTACCAAGTGTGGAAAGTGAAGATGAAGATGCTGCTACAAGAAAGAGGCCTTTGGGATATTGTCATGGGAGAAGAATGCCCTCCTAAAAACGTGGGAGAGGAAGCCTTAAAGTACAAAAAGAAAGAACAAAGTGCCTTTAACTGCATTTGCCTTAATGTCAAGGACAAATTGCTAATTCAATGCTCAAGAGCAAAAACGGCAAAGAATGCCTGGAAAGCATTGAAAGACACCTACCAGTCATGTTCAGCTGCCAAGAAGATGTATCTGAGACAAAAATTCTTTACTACAAAGATGCTGCCAGGAGAAGAAATGAAAAATCTAATTAACAGAATTACCCTGCTGGTAGATGAGATGGAATCTGTGGGCGTACCAACTACTGATGAGGATGTGATAGCTACCATCCTGAATAGCCTGACAGACAAGTTTCAGGGCCTTGTATCAGCCCTAGAGTCCAGAACTGAAGATTTGACCTTAAATTACGTATATGGAAGGCTCCTGGATGAAGAATTAAGAAAATCAAGCACCAATAAGAAGGAAGAAGAAAATGCTTTAATAAGCAATGATAACCAACAAAGGAGGTACCCAAGACCCTACCAAGGCAACAGCAACCTATTTTGCAACTACTGCAAAAGGAAAGGACACACATCAGACCGGTGTCTCAAAAAGAAAGATAATCAGCAAAAGAAGCCTGAATATTGAAATGCTGCAACAACTGAAGATAGACTATTCATATCTGCACTAAATATGACCACAAACAAGGATTCTCAGACGTGGTATATTGACTCTGGAGCTTCTCAACACTTTACACACCAAAAAGTACTTTTTACCCAATATCAAGAAATTCCAATTAAGAAGGTTTTCATGGGTGACAATAGTACACTTGATGCAGTGGGAGAAGGAACTATCCAAGTAAACCTTAGAAGCAGTGAAGGAAGCCATACACTGACCTTTAAAGAAGTACTCTATGTACCAGAAATAGCCAAGAACCTACTCTCTGTAAGCAAGGCCACAGCAGAAGGACTCAGTTTCAGTTTTGACAATTCTGGATGCAGGATCACTGATCAAAATGGTGCCCATATTGCTTTGGGCATGAGAGATCAGAATCTATACAAGTTGACTTATATTCCATCATATTTGGAAGCCAATATAAGTAACTTAAATGAAGAAACACCAATGCTTTGGCACAGGAGATTTGGACACATCAATTTTGATTATTTGTGCACAATGATCAAAGATCAGCTAATTTCTGGAGTAAAAATTGATCCTCCAGCTAATTTGGAGCACTGTGAAGCCTGCATATATGGGAAACAAGCCAGACAACCGTTCAAGAGCTCTGGGTTAATCAAAACTAAGAAAAAATTAGATCTAATTCACTCAGATCTGTGTGGACCTATGCAAAATTTATCCTTAGGTGGGATGAAGTATTTAATCACTTTTATTGATGATTATAAAAGATACACATGGGTCTACTTCATGGAGAGAAAGGAAGAAGCTCTGTCTAAGTTCAGGGAGTTTAAAGCCATGGTGGAGAGAGAAACTGGTGAAAAAATCAAGAAAATACGCTCTGACAATGGTGGAGAATATACCTCAAAACTCTTCATCCACTTCTGCAAAATTCATGGGATAAAGCAAGAGACTACTGTACCATACTCCCCACAGCAAAATGGAGTAGCAGAACAAGCTAACAGATCATAAATTGATATGGCAAGATCTATGATCCATGATCAAAAATTATCCTATGATTTTTGGGCCAAATCAGTTGCCACTGCTGTATACCTTAAAAATAGGAGTTATAACAGAATACTTTGTGATTCTACTCCATTTGAAGCATGGTATGGATACAGACCAAGTGCAGAACATCTAAGAATATTTAGGTGTACAGTATATGCCAAAAAACTGGCCGGAAATCAGTCAAAATTTGAGCCAAAAAGTGTAAAATGCATATTTTTGGGCTACTGCAATGAGAGTAAGGCATACAGACTCTACAATACCAAAGCAAAGAAGCTGATCAAGTCCAGGGATGTGTTGTTTGATGAAAATTCAAAATTTTCACAAAAAATGACATCAGATGATGACAAAAATCTGATCTCAAGTCCACCAATTGTCAGGATTGAATCAGAGCAAAACAATGAAAATTTTTTCACTCCAGAGGACTCTACAACCGTGGTTCAGCCAGAATCAGTGCCCAGGAATATCCCAGAAGTGATCATTCCAGTATCAAATGCCCGGAGATCCAATTGGACAAGAAATAGCCCAAATTACTATATCAATGAGGGTACAAACTTAGCCTATGCCTATTCAGTCCATATTGATGAACCCCAGACTGTAAAAGAAGCCCTAAATAGCCCTCAGACAAAGTTTTGGAGATCTGCAATGACTGAGGAATATCAGGCACTGATGGAAAATCAAACTTGGGACTTAGTCAAATTACCAATCAACCAAAAATCAATTGGATGCAGATGGGTCTTCAAGACAAAATACAAGGCTGATGGTACAATTGAAAGATACAAAGCAAGACTTGTAGCCAAAGGATACTCTCAAACAAAAGGACTTGACTATACTGAGACCTTTGCTTCGGTAGCCAAGTTTAATTCCATCAGATTAATTTTGGCTATTGCAGCAAAATATAAGTTTTTTATTCATCAAATGGATGTAAAAACTGCATTTTTGAATGGAGAACTTGATGAGGATGTGTATATGGACCAGCCTGATGGGTTTGTTGACCAAAATAACCCCCATTTTGTCTGCAAGCTTAAAAAGTCACTATATGGTCTCAAACAATCACCAAGAGCATGGAATTGCAAGATAGATTCTTATTTGGAATCTTTGAGTTTCAAAAGAAGTAATGCTGACTATAGTATATACTATAAGCCAGATAGAGCAAATTCAGTTCTATTAGCTCTATATGTGGATGATCTTATTATAGCCGCCAATAACCTAGAAACATTGGATGAGACTAAATCCAGCCTATCTAAGGAGTTCAAGATGTCCGATCTAGGAGAACTTAGTTACTACTTAGGGATTAAGTTCTCCATAGACAGAAGTACCCAGACTATTACCCTAAGCCAATCCAAGTATATTCAAGATATACTAAAGAAGTACAAAATGGAAGACTGTAAGCCGGCAGCCACCCCAATGGAGACAAACCTTAACTTGGTCAAAACTCAACCAAATCAAGAGAGCTTGGTGAAATCTGAAAGCCCTGACTTTCCTTATCAATCTATGGTCGGCAGTCTGATGTATATCATGCTTGGAACACGTCCAGATATCTCATATTCAGTGGGAGTTGTCAGCCAACATAATCAGAATTATGGATCTGATCATATTGCAGCAGTTAAGCGGATTTTTAGATACCTAAAAGGAACTGCTGATATCTGCTTAAGATACACTTATAAGGATTCAGAACAGGATCTTGTGGGATACTCTGATGCTGATTGGGGATGAAGTTTGGAAGACAGAAGATCCACCACAGGATACACCTTTCTTTACTATAAAGGAGCAATTTCATGGAATTCAAGAAAGCAACCAACCGTAGCACTTTCTACTACAGAGGCAGAGTATATGGCAGCCTGTGAAGCTACAAAAGAAGCAATGTGGTTAAGAAAGCTCTTTACAGATTTAGGCCTATGTCAAAAAACGCCTATTACTTTATTTCGAGATAATCAAGGATGTATACAATTAGGTAGAAATCCAACTTTTCATGCTAGAACCAAGCACATAGATATTAGACATCATTTCACATGTGAAGCTATAGAGAATAACTTAGTTAGCTTAGTTTACTGTCCTACAGATGAAATGATTGCAGACATATTTACCAAACCATTAGCTAGAGACAAGTTTGAATATCTTAGGTCAAAATTAGGACTAGTCAGTATGAACATTTAGCTGAGTGGGAGTGTTGTAAAAATTTGAATTTCCACCTAAATACTCACCTAACTTAGTCACTTAGATCATTACCTTCAAATCCTAGAGAATACTGACCAAATTCCTTGTTGGGATTTACTTAGAATATTTTCACCAAAATACCAGGTACCCAGAACATGAAAATTCTCAAAGTTGTCCAAACAGCCCCAAACTTTGCACACATGTTCTTGGGACCTTCCTTGACCTATTCTACGTGCTTGTTATGCCAAGACCAGGTAAAAGTATAAATACTACTTTTACAATCAATAAATCATTAAGTGAAAACCACATAATCTACTTGTTCTCCCAATCACTTCCAATATCTCCAAGACTCTTACAACAAATAATTATTGAATGTGAAAGTTGTATTTATACTTATATATGATCTTAGCATTACAAACACATAGAATATGTCTAGGATGGTCCCAAAATCATGTGCACAAAGTTTGGGGCTGTTTGGACAACTTTAGAATATTTTACCAAAACATCAGGTACCAGAACATGAAAATTCTCAAATAACTCCCAACAAGGAATTTGGTCAGTAATCTTTAAGATATGTAGGTAATAATCCAAGTGACTAAGTTAGGTGAATATTCGGGTGAAAATACAAACTTTTACAACAATATCTTCCAGTACTTCAGTAATCTCTGTGAGGAATCACATACTCAGAGCTCATATCATAATCTGCCAGTATTCTGCTGGAATTTAGCTGGTGCTTTTTGTTGCAATCTTGGGCTTCAACTAATAGTAGAAATAGTGAATAGCATATTAGTAAATTTGATATGAACATATTATTATTTTTTTATCATTGTATTGTAAATTCAGCAGAACCTTAAGGTATATGAATGATTTGGATACAGACTGATTACTGAGAATACTTAAAATGCCCACAAGTTTTGTACCCTATTATGGGAATCTTTCTCTTGCTTCTAGCAATATATTCCAACTACAATCAGCAGTTTAATATTCAGCTCTTAATATACACATTCATCAGATGCTTTTGATAGCTCCAACACAGTGGGTTAATATTAAGAGGAGGCTAACCAATGGCACAATCCAAGTCATTCTGGTATGATGCTCAGCAAGTGGTATACTTATATAAATTCAAACGATTATTTCATCTTGTGTCTATTCTGGTCAACTGACAAATTACAAATTACATGCAAATCACATGAAAGTCAAAGATGTTGAAGAGTTTTAACAATTTGAGACAACTAGTACTCAAGGAGTATAGGGCAGCATATGCTTAGGTGATGTGACTAGTGCTCTAGGTTTTTTTTTTGTGAGGAACCAAGAGGAGTAAAGAGCAGTGGACTGTAGCAAATGGTTAGTGCTGCATTCAAATGCACTGTTCTATACATATTTGACATAGCCTGGTATCATATGAGGTTAGTAATTTCCCGATTCTTGAATATGATGAAGAGCCCCCTAATCCATACTCTGCATATATTCATCATGTCCGTTAACAAACCAGGATTTATTTTAGCCAAGATATATCAGATGTAGTATCACATCACTTTACTTTTAACATGTGATGAGCATCCACTCTTCTAAATTGTGACGCATTAGGGAATCAGAATGAGACAGAAATCTGGCGACAATTTCATCACCCATCTTTCGCCCACTACTCAGAAGTGATTTCCTTGACAAGAACCCATGTTTCCAAGGTTGTATTTCGAATATTGGACACTCATCATCTGGCTGAGGTTCATGGGTAAGCGCGAAATGATTGATATCTCAGCAAACTTGTTACATCATCGATGGTCACACGTAATCCGAACCAAACGATCCCCCCCCAATTTGCATCGGTTCGATACCCTAATTCCCAGGTGGCCGATAAAATTTTCACCATCAGCAAAGGATGGAGATGGATTCGCCAAATTCCACGCTCATCCAAGTGAGCCTCCCCATCAATGCCATCTTAAGATCAGTGTGTCAGATGGGATATTTTATTGGGATGAGTAGATTGGGTGAAGTGTGGGTTCTGTTATGTGTGGAATAAGCTGATAACATCGAGAAAGCGACGAGTTGTTTCATTGGTGCTACACTACTAACTAGAACAGGGATGCAACAATGCTGACGTGGAGTTCTCATGAAAATAGGGTGTTTCATTTACATACAGGCCAGACCCAATGCGGCCGCGGCTGACGAACCGATGGCCAAGTAGCCAGAGTTGATCACTCCCTGGTTGGTAAGGCAGCGTCCAGCATCCCAGACCTAAGAAGAAGCAGGGGGGATTAGCGGGGGGATCCGGATGAACAAGGGGCTTGACAATCTCGTGCTTACCAAGTGTCTGATGCCATTGAAACTATGATACATGAAAGGCCAGGCCAAAATGAACTTTCCGGCGACCTTGACACCGACGGGCAGGGCACCGACGGTGGAAACCAAAGCGGCGGTGTTGAAGTCTCCGACGGCGTAGGTCATCACACCAGCGTAAAAGACTAGATATTATTCGGTTCCGAGGTGAGTACTAGATAGGGGCAGCCGTTTCCCAAGCAGTTGCAACTTACGTGTGGCAAACCCGGCCCCAGTGATACGATGAATGATGGAGCCGTACCAGGTGATCTGGGGCTGGTAGATGGTGAAGTGTGGGGAAATGGGACGGTGCTTCTTGACGAATTCAGAGTCCAAGGGCTTGTCCTGGTTCACTGGCTTACCGGTAGAGAAAGCTCTGTCAACCGAAGCGGCATTAGGTGGCTGTTCTGGATGGTCAATACCACGTAAGGGAGGAAATACCTGAGCTGAACTGGAGCGGCGGCATTGTTCTTGCCGATCATCTGGAAAACCCTGGCGGTAGGGGTGACAAGTCTGGTCTGAAGGAGTCTGGTGGAATTCATGGTGGCTGTCGTGCTAGAGAATAGGGTAACAGAAACAAGTCAAGAAATTAACAAAAGAGCGTTCAGCAGCGTAACTGCCACTTAAGAGAAGTTAAATTGTGTGGGGGAGAGGGGTGAATGTGGATCGGAGGTTGAAGGGAATAAAACGTGTGAACCTGGCCCAATTTGGCAGGTGATGGTGGTAATCTACTTAAATATATTACGATGTTTCTCCCCTGTCAAATTCTCGCCCCACTCATGACAACCATCCGGAGCTCCTGTCAAAAGTTCTTTCGCTCCCCCCCCCCAAACGCCGTCACATGTCACCCCGCTCGCCTCCCGATGCAAACAAAATTTTGAGTTTGCGATGACTCTATTACGGTTCCCACCCTAGCTACTGGATTGCCGAGGAGACCCCCATTGGTCCATCGGCTTGCCGACATGACACAAAGGGAATTTGTGAGGTGGGCATTGGTGGAAATCCCGAGTTATTCTCAGCAGTGGCAAGATGGGGGTTGCGAGTCTAGAGAGTCTATGTGAATCCGACCACCACCATCACCACGACGAGGACGAGGACGACGACGAAGGGTGGGTAGGGTGGTGTTTTCAGTGCAATTCTATGCCTATAATACATCGATTTTATCTAGCTCTCGCGAGATACATGTGACACCAGCATTGAGTCGATGTGAAGAAAAAGTATCCAGGGCAGGCTTGTTGATTGTTTCTAAATGTGATTTAGCCAGGCGAGGTGTACAAGTAGATTATATATAGGGGGATGCACGAGAGGACATTGCATTGGGAGGGTGCAGGGAGGATTAGCATGGAAAGGACAATACACAATAAATATTGACTTATTTAACATAGCGTGGGGTGATGGGTGGTGGAAAAGCAAGGGACGAGACGTGATGATGCTTATAGGGATGTGTATCAATACGGCCTACTCTTGGGCTTTGTGGCGGGCGTGACGTCGAAGAAAATCGATGCTGGTCTGGTAGCTTGTGCCTAGCAAGCCCGCTGATTTGGGCCCGAGATCTGGGTTCACCTTGTTGTTACGGATGGTTATAGGCTTCACGGCCGACCCGCGAAAATAGGTCTGCTCGTCAATCGTGCTTAGCTGATTTTTGTCGATCATCCTGGAAATAAGGTCAGCCACCATTCACTGGGATCCGCCATTGAAAACAATAAGAATACTGACGATTTCCTCCTCTGTCTTGTTTTGATCAGGCTCTCGGGGGAATTCCGTGCTAACCGGGGCTAGTGGGAGTGAAGGGCTTAGAAGACAGCTCGATAAAGAAGGTCTTGGGATCTCCCCTTACCTCTGGGCTAGTCCCTCGGATCCAGTAATGGCGTAGAGCCTCCTCCGGGGTCATCCGCTTCTGCGGATCCCACTCAAGGCATCGAGAAACAAAATCAAGAAACCCGTCATCATTGCACCTTAGCGTTTGCGAAAGGGGTCTATGCCCAGGGCGTCGTCTCTTTCCCTTAGAATTGACGACTGGTCTGGGGGCATTGTTCGAATCTAGACGAAACGTGTGAGCAAAATGCTGTAGGTAGCACTGCAAATGTGACTAAGTTTACCAAAGAATGCAATCTTTCTGGCACTTTTCTCTATCAGGTGTGCAGGAGGAATTCCGAGTGCTTCCATAATACAACTAAGCTGTTCTTTCTCGCTCTCTCCTGGAAACAGGGGGTGTGCAGTGTACAACTCGGCTAGTATACACCCAAGACTCCACATATCAATGGCCATGGAGTAAGGAATTCCCAGTATCACCTCAGGAGCACGATAAAATCGACTCTGTATATATGTGTAGACTAAGCGCGATTAGTTGATGCACGCAAGACTATGTTATGAAGAGAACCTACTTCTTTCGCTTTCAAAACAGCTGCTCCCTACATCAATTACCTTCACCTGACTTGACTTGGTCGATTTCAACAAGATATTCTGTAGAAAATTTAGTGTCAAGACGCACACTGTCTGTGCCACTCGGATTCACTTACCTCTGGCTTTAGATCGCAGTGCACTACATGATGCTTCTTGAAAAGACACAGCGCTTGCAGAATCTGGACCGTGACCCGCCGGATAAAGTTGATGCTACATCCTTGGAACGAGTTCGCTTTGATATGGTCGTACAGGTTGAGGCTGAGCAGTTCAAAAGAAATACACAGATGGTTTCGGAAATAGAAGCTGTCATACATATGGATCAGGTTGTGGGTATCATCAGGATCCTACAGAAATCAAAGGGGTCAGCAACCGCTCTTCTAAAGCACCTCGGACACACCTACCCATCGAACAATACATTCCAATATCTTGACTTCTACAAGCGCTTGTGTGTGAAACTGCTTCTTGTTCCGGATGATCTTGATGGCCATGAATTTCCCAGTTTTGTGATCCCTGACCCGCACCACCTTACCGAATGAGCCCTTTCCCAGCACCTCCAAGATCTCATATCGATATGCCAGGTGGTCATGTAGGGTGACATGGTAGTCGCCTTTGTTGTCGTCGTATCCTGTACATCGTCAGGGAGAGAATGGTAAATCCAAGGAACCCGAAATAATCCCCAGAGAGCCATACCGAAATTAGCGGTTCCTTCTCCCTTGACCAACTTTTTGCGAATATGTTGTCCGAAGAAATATACTTCGGGGTAATCCAGCACTTCCCCACGTTCAAACAGGCTGAGCTTGTGGCCGTATGTTTTGAGGATTGCTAATGATCCGAAAGTAAGGTCAGTTGCCTGGTATGCCTCAAGTACGATTCCAAAAGGATGCTTACTGTAAGGGTCTAATATTTTGCTCTCAAAACTGGGCGTATTGTTACGAGACTCATCGCGGTCCGATTCAAAGGGCGTGTTGTCACGGGAAGGAGTCCCTTGTCTACTCAAGGTGGCTGATGAGGCACTAGATAAAATAGAGCTCCTGCCACTACGATCGCCTTCGCATACAGTGTGCTTGTCGTTGATCCTAACTGATTTGGTACTGTTTTCATCTATACCAGCAAGAGAACAAGATAATCGACTGTGATTGCTAATCAGAGAGAGTCTCGAGGAGCTCAATTTAGCAGCCAGCGAGGAAGAGGACAATATTCCGGCCCTCGTCTCTCCGGGAGAGCCGTATGGTTTGGTGGAATCAGATGGCTCGTCCAGTTCATTCGCTTTAGCCTTATCGAGGGAGATTCTACGGGTATCAGTTTTCTTCAAGGAATTGATAGACAGCGAAGATCCTCGTTTGGTTATAAACATCTCTTTGTCGCTTGCATCGGATGACGAAAGGCTACTCAGAGAGTCCAATAGACTGGTATCGTCGAGGAGCTTTTCAGAATTCTCTTCTTTGATAGGCGTCGGTGAGGGAACTCGAGCGGGTGGAGGTAGACTGACCCGATGGGATTGAACTCTAGTCAATGCAATAGGGTTTGCTTGATTATTCGCTGGTCCATCCTGAGATGTGGTGGTATGTTCACTAATAGCGGTAACGGTAGTATGAGTATTTGCTGCGGTTGTACCACTCTAAATACGGGGCATTTGGGTAAGCAATATGATGATACTCAATCCAATCTGCAGAAATATACCTTTCGACGATCAGCTGTTTTGAGCTCAAAAGATTTCGTGGGTCGAGTGAGTCGCGAAGATAGTGGAATGGTAAAGTTACTCTTGGCTGAGGTGGGTTTAGTCTGAGACGGAGGTTTTGTTGTTGACGCGGGTAAAATCGATGAAAATCGTTTAGTCTTTGAGATTTTAGCTTCCGCTTCTCCCGGGCTGTCCTCGACAAACATTGTATTGGCTCTTGCTCGAGACTTCTCTTTGGGAGTGACAATCGGTATTGGCTTACTGCCGGTCTGCTCTCTAGACTCAACTCCACGGATGTTTGATCCCGACTTGGTTGTCGCCTGTGAACGAAGTTTCCCAAAAAAGGAGGCTCCGCCAAACGTCCGACTTTTGGTTTCTTTGCTATGGAGTTCGGCTGGACTCTGGTTACAATAGATAAGCATTAGATATCTGTGCGAGTATCTGAACCAAGGAAAGCGAAGCTTAAAATATGCTACGTTCACTCACTGAAAAGGATGTCTCATGGCTTTTATCTAATGGAACCTTATGAACGGAATGTCTCTTTGGTACTTTTCGGACGCTCGTCGGTTCTAAAATACCCATGTAACACAATAGGTCAGGGGGTTCGAATAGATGGGTTTTAGAAGACGAGCCTTGAGAAGTACATGGAGAACGAAACAAACAACTACCTAGATTTGTAGTACCGGAGATTGAGGCTCGTTGATTGGTACGGGGAGAGTCTTTAGGTATGAAGTTTCCCGATAGTCAATCGGAATAGAGATTAATGGATATTGTTGCCACTACACGATTCAGCAAAACGTAGTAAATACCAGGATAACTGGATAGCTCATTCTTTTTTGGAACGGTGGATAATAGCGAGGAGGTTTTCTCAGTATAGGATGTGGCTTTTCTATGAAATCTGGGAGAAGGCTGAGGTGCTTGGGGCAGTACAATATTAGGCATGTTGTTTGGACAGAAAATAAGACTAGTCGTTGAGAATTCCCGCTCTCTTTCTCGATAGAAGCAAATGCGATGCGAAGTGTTGTGGTAGAGTCAAATACACCTATGTTCTGGCGACCAGCAAAGTGTTCGAGCACTGTTAAAGAAAGGAAAACCCGGCTTCGAATATGAAAGATCTCGGTCAGAGAATACAAGTTACTTTATGCTGAGGAGACGAGGGGGAACGAGCATATATCAAGATACTTGAATTGCAGTATCAACCAAAGTAAAGGAATGTAGCAACAAGGCTGCTGATAAGGTCAAGGTTGCTTGAGCCTTGTTATGCAAGGGTTTTAGAAAAGAATATTATGTCACAGGAAGGGTTAAATATTAGGTAACCAAATAACAAATAGTAAAAGAGCAAGTAAATAAGAGAACCACGAGTAAATGATAGGTACTGCAGAAGGAGGTTATATTACAAGGGCTTATGTTCTGCCCCGTGTTACTTGCAGATATCCACAACAAGTAGGTGAATTCTGGATCAATGCAAAAATCAAACGATCATTAAAAGTGAATCATTTTAAGTACAAAGCCAATCCCAATGGTTACCAGCTTCGGCAGTAATTCATGGGACTGCTTTACAGAGGGTAGATTTCATTGTTTACCAACAAATGACTGATCAAGCAAAGTACACACCATGGAAGAATAGCAATGCTGCAACGAATGCATGACGCAGGTTCGATCTTTTCAAAAATAGGTTTATTAAGCTTCGTCGTCTTGTTCCAAAAGGACAGCGGCTCTATACACAGTACTTCAATGATTATTCAATATACAACGACATGGGGATGTGGGCTTGCGTATTCAAAACCGAGTCTACATGATGATTCGGGGCTCAGTAATATCCTCGCCGATGCTTTTGTGCGGTAGCACAAGGCCACCGTTGACAAATACTTCGTCTTTGACCGTGACATCCTCGCCAAGAACAGACACTCCTTCTAAACGAGCCCATCTGCCAATGACTGAACGCCAGCCTACAATGGTGCTTCGGATCCAAGCGTGATCCTTAATTCGTGAATTGCCTAGAATTACGCAGCGTTGGAGTCGAACACCGTCGCCAATGACCACGTTGGGCCCGATAACCACATTTGGACCTATCTGACAGCCGTTGCCAATTTTGGCCGAAGGGTCGACCATCACATTGCCTTTGTGGCAATACACCTCAGAGGTTGGGACCAGCATCTCGGGATTTCGTTTCTGAAGAGAATTCAAATATAGACACGTTCCAGTCAGAAAATCTTTCGGCTGGCCTACATCCATCCAGAATCCCTCCAGATTGAACGAGTGGAGCTGCTTGTCGCTGGACATCCTAGGGAACACCTCTTTCTCGATGGATGTGGGGCGAAGTTCGATCCGGTCCAGGATACTTGGGTTGAACATGTATATGCCCGCATTGATCTTGTTGGAAACAAACTCCTGGGGCTTTTCGACGAACCGGTCGATGCAGGTGGAGTTGGAATGGTTAACGACCACTCCATACTTCGAGGGCTCCTCTACCTTAGTGACAACAATCGTACCCTCGGCACCATGTGAATGGTGGAACTTCTTCAACTCCTCGAAGGGGAACTCACAGACCACATCGCTGTTGAGGACGAAGAAGGGGGAATCGTCTTGTGCCAGGATCTCCCGAGCCAAGGCCAATGGGCCAGCAGTGCCTAGTGGCTCGGTTTCCACCGAAAAGGTGATGGTCACTCCGAACTCTTTCTCGTATTTCTCCAAGACTGAAATCATGATCTCCGGGCGATAGTTCACAGCAAGCACAATGTCGGTGACACCAGCCTAAACTGCAACGTTAGTATCTTGGGCTTACGGGGATCAAACGCGCCATTAGTCTCACCTTGGCCAGCGCTTCGATTTGATGGAAAATCATGGGCCGGTTAGCGAACTCTACGAGAGGCTTGGGGACAGAAAGCGTCAATGGACGAAGTCTGGTTCCGAAACCTTAGACGGAACTTAGCATGAGAAGTCGGAGTTTGATCACATCAACGAAGATAATTACCTCCAACAAGGATTAAAGCTTTCATACTGGACGGAGAATGTGTGATATAGTCAAGTGCAATCCAAATCAAAGAACCGACGGCTCGTTGGGCTGCTTATATACAAGCACCGGAAATTTGATATCGAAGATGACATGGCATCCCAGCATCCTATTATAAGCAATATAAAATATGAATCGGGAATGCACATATGTTTGCTTAGAATTTCCTACCCAACTGGGCCATATCAGTAAAATAACACAAGCCACGGCCTGGTCCCGAATGAGTTATATTTAGCCACAACCTATTGTTATTCTAAATCATGAGACGAGCTTGGCCAAAAATACGATCCAAATTTGCATAATTTTATTGCCTATTCGCATGATTTTATTACCTCGGTAGACGTGCCGTCATCATACATTGCGCCATTCATTGGATCCGTATCATTTCCATCAGGTAAGCTTAAGCTATACTTGACCCATCCGGTCTGCCGCCATCGCAAGCCCATCATAAGATGGATGCTAGTGCCGTTGCCAAATTAGTGCCATCAATAAATGAGTGAGACGCAAGTATGATGCTATTCTTGGATTGCTCTAGTTTACATCCCCTCCTCCTCACCGATGCCATTACACCATTCGAAGCCCGAGTGTTTCTTCATAATATATTGGTACATCGCCCGAGTATTTCTTCATGATATATTGGTACATCATTGATTCGCAGGGGATTGTAACATCCACCCCATTTCTGGCAATAGTTCATTCAACGTACTGGCTGAGGCTGTATCATATACACGTTCTCAGTATCAAGTATGGCTGCAGATAGGAGCAACGTTGCTGGTAACTGTGTATTTAGTCCGATTTCACGTAAGCCAGATTAGATTCATTGCTGATTAGATATTCCTGTTATCATATAAACTCTGACATTGCTCCAAGAAATTCGTCCCACTCTGGGAAATCATCTGATGCCTGAATATGTCTTCCATACCACAGACTACTGCAAGATAATGTTGACCAGATAAGCGCAGCCAAATTTAGTGGTTATTGCCTACTATTTGGTTTCTTTCTTGCCACAGCAAGCTTCCTGGAGTAGAAGTGATGGAACCTGTCTTGTTACTACCATTTCTAAGTGATACATTTACCGTATATTGCGTGTGACCCATCGTTCCATGCTGCCCATATATAGCCACCATTCCTGCACACCAGCGTTCGCACATCTCACCATGGAGATCATATCTGGAAATGTTTCCTCGCTTCGCTTAATTTAATGATCAATGCTATTAATTTCCACTCCTTATTAAGCAACCGTTGTTGCGTCCTCCAACCAGCGATTGGTTGATTCGGTTGGTGTCTATTCTTGATCAGTAAACTACAACGGATGAATGGAAAATAGGTCGCTGAAAGGTACACAACCGTGATCCAGCCTTAAGCTTATATGAGTGGCAAGCGCGCTGTGGGGTGAGTTGGTGCGTCTGTTCCCATAGGAGATCCGGTCACTGATCATTTTGTGCTCTGCTTTGAAACCCCAAGGGTGGTGCGGTGTTCACCGGTGCTCTTAAATACGGCCGATACTGTCTCCATACCACCTTTTTGTCGATTCTTGTATCCTCACGTTGGATATCTTTTTGAACATATAGTGGCAGTTGTTACGTTTCGCTCAGTGTGTTCCCGCTGTTATTCTCTCGCCCCGGATTACTTCGTTTGATTGCTGAATATATCTGAGCATATGGGTTGTTGTGTCAGCCACGAGGAGCACGACGAGCGTCGGAAAAATGATGAAATTGAGAACCAGCTGCGAAAAGAAAAAGTAGCACAGAGGAGCGAGATTAAAATGTTACTGCTTGGTAAGCGACCGAGTCAGCGTGCGTGGGCGGCGGCCGTTTAGCCAGAGTTAACGTGAATATTTTTAGGCGCCGGGGAGTCGGGGAAAAGTACCATCCTAAAGCAGATGAGGCTCATTCACCAAAATGGCTTTGATGAGGAGGAGCGCGAGACTTTCAAAGAAATCATATATTGCAACACGGTCCAATCGATGTATGTGATTCTGGAGGCCATGGAGAATATAGGTATACCGCTTGCCGACCCAGAGAATGCCGTTCACGCCTTGGTGATCCTTGAACATCCTCGGGTAGATGGCCGTACTCTACCAACCGATATAGCCGAAGCAATCAAGCACTTGTGGAAAGACGAGGGTGTGCGCGAATGCTTCAAGCGGTCAAGGGAGTTCCAGCTGAACGACTCAGCTATATAGTAAGTGGTCTGGTAAAGAACCGATCAACGCGGCACATGTTAATCGTCAAGCCAGCTATTTCGACTCCATCGATAGAATCGCTAGTCCCGATTACAATCCCACAGACCAAGACGTTCTGCGGTCTCGGATCAAAACCACCGGAATCACTGAAACCATCTTCCACGTTGGCGAGTACACATATCGTATGCTGGACGTAGGTGGACAACGCTCGGAACGCAAAAAATGGATTCATTGCTTTGAGAACGTGACAACCATCATTTTCTTGGTAGCAATAAGTGAATACGACCAGGTTCTTATTGAGGATGCGTCGGTGGTAGGTGGCCTTCTAGGTTGTTTATTTTGTTTATTGTTGCTCATATCCTGTTTGTATGTAGAATAGAATGCAGGAGGCACTTACTCTATTCGAGTCCATCTGCAACTCCCGCTGGTTTACAAAAACCTCTATGATTCTTTTCCTCAACAAGATTGACCTTTTCAAAGCAAAGCTAGTCGTTTCACCGTTAAAGCAGTCTTTTCCTGAATACAGAGGTAGTTCTATATATTTATGTATCCTGGTGTATTCTTTGGTCGTTTTTACTCATGTGTCCCTAGGTGGAAATAACTATGAATCTGGGTGCGAGTACCTCAAGCAGAAATTCTTGGGTCTCAACCGGTCAAATTCCAAGCAGATTTATACCCACTTCACTTGCGCTACCGATACAAACCAGGTGCGCTTTGTTATGAATGCAGTCAACGACACCATAATACAAAATTGCCTACGCGATTGTGGATTATTATGAAAGACCCCTTCCGCTCTATTACTAGCATCGATTTTGACCTTCACCAGCATTAATTGAATCAATAATACATTAATCTCCAAGTTCCGCTAAACCAGATGGTTTTCCATTAAACTACACCATTCGAAAACGTATTTCTCCAAAATATTATACCCAAAGAATAGTTTATAGTGTCATTGGTGATGATCCATTCAGCCATGTACAAAGCGGTGCTTCGGATGATTGGTCAAATGATCCAAGTAATCAAGGTTGGAGGGTAGTTTGTTTACATTAAACGTGGATAAAATCAATCAATTTCCAGAAGGTTGCTTTTATTGCTGGGAGTTTTATAGCTGAGGATTTCGGTCCTTCACACAGACATGACCACAGACACCTTGAGCTTGTTCACTCGCTTTTTGATATGGATTGGCTTGTACCAAACCCTCACTTGTTTCTACTGCAACACTGTACATATCTTTGGCGGATCTAACAAGAAAAGCCCTCATAACTGGTACTGTAATCGTTGCGATTCTCAGAATGTTACTGATGAGGTATTGTCTTGTTTTTCGTACCTAAAAATTCGGATGTTAACCACGCGTTTTGATGGTGCGCCTTGATTAGAAAGGAGAGATTGTCGATGACCTCCCTCAAATGCACTACAGCTCCATGAACAAGCATACTGGGAGCGCGAGAGGTATGTATGGTTCTGCGAGGATTTGTAACAACGCTAACGCGCTCCATAGTCAAAAATCCACTTCCTGAAAAAGAACAGACGTTCTGCAAAGATTGTATCACCAACCAAAACCTGGTCATATCTTTGCTGGGAAGTTATATTCCTGCAGACAACGTAATCCTTATTCTTCACAAGTCCATGCGTCGAACGGTTTGCTGACCAAATCCCATCGTGTAGGATCCTGATTTCGAATATGCCATGGCCACGTTCGACACGTATCGACAACGTATCGAGGCGAACTATCCCATGGTATGCTCCAAATGCGAAGAGAAAGTCGCGCAGGAATTAAGCCAAAAGAGCTATCAAATGAAAGCCCGGGTTTTCGGCGAGGCATTGAAAACCTCGAAACCTCACGAGATCCAAAAGGTTTTGACTCTTCGATTCCCCAACGTTCTTCGATGGCTGGTATACACGCTGTTTTACTTGGCTGTAAACATGCCCACGCTAGTCTTTCTTGGCTTTGGTAAGATCGACTTGGGTGACTGTTATTGGATAATCCAGACTAATCAGAACCGTGCTTCTAGTTGTGGTATATCCCAATCTAGTGAACATCACGCCCTCTCCCGTGGATCCGGTAGAGAACTCGATCGTCGTTGATAAAATCGTGCTGGGGGAGCTTCCTTTCCACCAAGTGATCAAGATCTGCCTATGCTCTACTTGGTCAACAATCCAGTATCTTTGGGTGAATATCGTTCAAAAGCACCAAACCAATGACAATTGTGCACACCTGTTGATTGCCTGGCTCTTTGTATTTTCCGTCTTGGCCTTCATCTCGTCGTTCTACGATCCTACGATGTTCAAAAGAATGGTCAATTACAAGCGACAGCCCATCAACGTTGAGCTGTTCAAGGTAGGAAATGGATGGTTGACGGTTAGCTCAATGATACATACTAATGAACTCAGGATTATCACATGTTGCTCGGCATTTCGCGAGTGTGTTTAAGCTTGTTCTATCGGTTTGCTGGTGCGACGCCCGAAAGCATTCAACAATGGACTGGCGTTGCCCTGGTATTCAACGTAGTTACGATCCTGTTCACCTGGATCAAAGTTGAAACCAAGGACCCTATCCGTGTCCACCTTGGAAGTGGGATTATGGGAACACCAGTGGGCAAGAAAGTCACTTACGACTCTCCACGCGAGGCAGCCTCGGTGTCTCCAAAGCAAGCCCCGACTTCCGCCATTTCCAAGAACCAAGAACCCATCAGGTCATCGTCAAATGGACCCCCAGGAATCAATGGCATCGCCTCCTCTCTCTCGTTGGGAGGCTCTTCTGTCAAACGGGCACCTCAAAACCCGTTCATTATCCACCGCAATCGAATGGAGGCTATAAGAAGACGGGATCCAAAGTGCGATGATTCTGGGTCAGAAGGGGAGAACGAAAATACCCACATGGATCCCGAGAGCGATCACGACAACATGGACTGGGAGCCTAGTTCTAGAAACCAGAGATACAATAGGGCCAAATCTACCGTTTCCACTACCCACCATACATTTCAATCGGAATACGATCCCGAATTCGACGCTCAGCCGATCATTCGTCCACCCCGATTTCATTTACGGGAGCCGGATACGGGCCTTGAGGATCTAATGGCCAGCTCGCTACGCATTACTGAGAGCCATCCTTTGGTTCAGACCCTGAAGGAATTTGACCGTAAAGTGACACGCCAAGGACACTTGGTAAAGGGGTTGCTATTGCTTGTCTCTGGGATGTTCTTATTGTCATACACCAATCGACTCTGCCAGTTCTTATATATTGGCATGTGTGTGTTTACCTGCTTGAAGATGAGAGCGTACTATGGTTACTTGAAGGGTAACGCCACTAGAGCAGCTAACAGCTCCCGGATTGACATGAGTGCCAGTAAAAGGAGCCGGACAATACGGTACAGCAAATTGATACTACTGCTTGTTCATCTTAGAGTATATGTATTTGTTATTCAAATAGTTCTTGTTGGGATACAAACACTGAGCTCCGATCACACTCAACCACTGATGCTCATGAATATTGTGGAATCCATCGCTCGTGCGGATCTTTTGGCGACACCAGTACCTGACTTCCTCAGGTACATTCCTATAGACTACCTTCAAGCCGGAAACCTACCGCCCTTTTGCGTGTATCTCGTTACACATCCATTAGACACACTACTTGCATTGATCATCTTAGCTTTCCCCACAATCAACCATTGAGCTTCCCTTACAAGTCAACACAGCCTGTAATGAAAGCCATTCTTTCGTTCTTAATATACAATATTTTAATTGAGGTTCGATTGGTTGCTTGCTGAAATGAAGTAAACTTCGCCATTGTTGATTAGAAGAGGGAAAATACAATTAGATACAAACCCGGAAGAGTATTCCTGGCTGCAAAGCGTAATAAACCTCCGAGAGCAAGCCTTCGAGGGGTCATCAAGGTTGGAAGGTGGTAAGGCAAGGGATGGATACTTGGTAGGAAAAATCTGGTACTGTTTCAGTCAGGCTTTCTCGCTCCTCAACCATCTAGCTTTACCATGGTGGCCACTTCCTTGGCCAAGTTGTTCACCTGCTTTTCAAGCTGTATTTTCTTCAGTATGGCCTCCAGACTGGCCCCTTTAAGCTTGGTCTTATTCAAGAGGTGTCGTCTAGAGAAATGACGTATGCCGGGTCTTCTCTTGAGTATCTATATGGGAAATTGGGTACTGCATGAGTTGACCAGAAGTGGTGAAGCAGAGAGATTCCAATCGATTACTCTGATAGTAGATCTTGGAGTTGGAGCTTTTTCCACCCCAAACCTATTCGAAACTTTCACTCTTTTGTGAAGGACACGAGGTTTTTTCGTCGGACAGGTTCTCATGTGTTTTGAGAAGTGCTCACTAAAGTAGGCAGAGTATGTACTTTCCATTCCAGAAAAGTGGGTAGGCTCTATATCGATGAAGAATCCATCGAATTCCATTGAGGGTGGGAGTTGATTCGTCGAAAATGGTGGAGCAAACATCTTGGTTATGATACATTTTATTTATCGAAGAAAACAACTCTATGAATGTCTATGGCGCAGTGATTGTTGTGATTCACAAATCCGCAACATAATTACCTAACAAAATGGATTGGGTTAATGCTTGCAGGAATGGATCCTCCACATACTTGCAAACTTACCTGGAAATAGTCCCACCACACCATGTAACCTTCCTTGCCACCAATCGTTCTGGCTGTCAGTACGTTCCAATACTTCAATCTTGTCGTCTTTCCTGAAGCTAAGGTCCCCTTCTGATTGAGCCTCGAAGTCATACAGCGCTATAACGTATCCATTGCTAGGTGGTGCACTGGCTGCCGGCGGAACGCTTCGGCTGCTAGAGCTCATTGTGGGAGAGCGGGCGTATGGATTGGTGGCTGTTTGGTAGCCCCCTGCTTCAGGATAGCCCGAGTCTTGTACGTGCGAATACGGCGGTGGGTATTCGTTCGAGCTACCGAACTGGGGAGATGATGGGTGCGTCGAGTAGGAGCTGCCGTATCTATTTTGAGCATGCAGGGCACTGCTAACGGAAGAGGTCGCTAATAGCAAAGGTTAGGCCATGGCCTGTGCATGATACAAGTGGAGAGTGGTTACCGAGCATTTTGGCCCTGACAAAATTGGCCATTTCTTCGGCCAAAGCATCGCTGGGACCTCTCCGGGCCTCGTAGCCGGCAACAACCCCGACACTCATGTCAACCGCACCCGTACTGGTCAAGTCGTGCAGATGACTGTAGAGGAGGCTAAAGATCGAGCTCTGCAGGAAGTAGAATGCGTGAAAGCATGGTTTCACCAATTCCGTATTGAGCTGCGTGTACACTGGCAACTCGCGCTTCACCAAATCCGTGATTCCGAAATACTCGTTGCTGGCCTGTTCCAGGCTGCCCTCCAATTTGTAGATCTTCTTCTCGTCATCCAAGCTTCGGGTGTTTTTGTTCCGTAGTTTCTTCATGCTGTCCCGATGCCGATCGTAATCGATCCGCTTGTGGTCGCATTTCACGAGAAGCTTACGGATGTGTTTGTTCATGTCCATCAACTCCCGGGTGGGCGACACTACTCTGGAGTCGATCATATCCTATCCAAAGTACGTCCTTAGTTCTGAATGGCCGGAATCCATTTTGCCCAACACCACAACTTACCACTTCGGGTAGCACACTGTTCCTCAGCTCCTCCGAGAAATCGCGGAAGAATTCAGCGGTTTGGATCTTTTCCTTGGGAGTGGTGGGTCTCCGGGTGGAGGAGGGAGCTGCCTCTGGGTCTAGTGTATCACTGATAGGGTTATACAGGTCAACCAAGGAGTTTCCAAAGGAAGCCTGGGTATCAAGTAAAGCTTGTGTGGTTCGGTCAATGGACGGTCGTTGCAATTCCAGAGAAAGTGAGATAGCTTACAAACGATGGAATCTCGGTACTTGATCGCGTCCGCGTTGAGTCGAATCGCCGCTGCTTCAAGCTGGCTGAAATGGTCCACCAATCGCTTGAGTTCGGGGTCCACAGTTTCTAAAGGGCGTTTGTATTAGCGAGCGCATCCCTACAACTCCAAACCGCACCGAAGCTTTACCTTCAATACGCCCCACCTTCGACATCATTTGGGAAGGTAAACGCTCCACCGCCTTTTTAAATCCCTTCCTATATCCAAGACCCAGGTTACTATACCTACAACGCTATCCCGCTAAGCAAACAACCACATACCAACTCATGGTCTATTCAATAACTAGGTGATATTTCGTAAGTTCACGCAAGGGCGAACAAGTGTCTGAGGAGAGATAGGAAAATTCCCGTATCTTTGATAGGCAGCGATGGAACTTCCATGAACCTGGTCTAACTACCTTCGTTCAGGGCATCCGGGAGATACCTCTACCCGAGTGCCACATCGATTACCGAATTGGCAATCATCTCTACAAATATCCAGTTTCGTCTTTCCAATCGGTGCTTCATTCCTCGGATATCCACTCCGATTATTCTGCGTTGATCTATTACGGAACCGGCGTGACACGTGTCCCAATCGATCAGGGATTATCGAGCCAACCCATTCAGGTGGCTGCGGTGTTTCCATCCCCCAACCATAGCATTATCTCATGATATGGTGGATTCTGTAGCGGCAAAGATGAGTGCTACATGGTTGAATTGGATATATACAACTACTTGCCATAGATTTTCAGAATCACATGAACATTTAGCTTTGCCATTGATGATTAATCCAAGAACTCGAACTGGAGCTCCTGCATTAGTTGTAGAGACATCCCGTGCTATGGACTTGTTCAAAGTTATGTTCACACACTCTATGAGTATTAATAATCGGCCTGATGTGGCTCTAAGCAGCTATTTCACGCATTATCCCAGTGTACATCGAAGCTATAGCATTGCCTAGCTTATTCAATCCATCAACATATCAGGTCTATAGCATCAAGCCTGTGTAAAAGGGGTTTGCGATTGTTGCAGAGAATTATTTTGGCACCTAATTATTCCTCTCTTAAACATAGTGCTTTTTAGTAATAATCTTAATTTAGACTGAATTTTGTATGATGTCTACTAATTCTTAGAAATAGGGAAAATCTAAAGCAATGGAAGTTTCCAATGTCTTCTAAGGGACCCCAGACTTTGCACAAAACTTCCTGCAACTTTTCTCAAACCGTTTTAATCCTTTGGCGAAGCCAAATTTCTAATGCCATTTTCAACAGTAATAGCTATTGAGTAACAAGTAGAGTGTGCCATTACTAATTCTATTCACCCAGACTTTTTGCTGGTATAACCCAGCAGAAAATTGTGATTGGAATTTTCTTGGGCTTATTAACAATCTTATGATGGGATTCCATCCCAAGTACAGTTATCATTTTTTTACTACTTATAGCTCTTCAGAAAGCTAGTAGTTGGACTGCATGCCTTGTATAGTGCATGTGATACCTATTCATTTATGCTTGAATCAATTTTGAAATGTTATAGGCTCAGTTCAAGTGGAATTTCTGCTGATTTTCTGGTATTTTGAGGGTGTCCATCATGAATTTCCAGAAGTGAAGATTTACTATTCATCCACACTGATTAACATTTCACTTGCCTTAAAATTCCATGCTCGTAGCTTGTGAGATAGTAAGCGGCCAGGTTTCATAATTTGAATAAAGAAATAATGTGCGCAGGTATAAATCTTGCAAAGCAAATCAGTAGGCCAGGATCCGGTCATTCATATATTTGGATAGAGTGCTTTGTTTATTACGAAAATGATGTCTATTCACATGGTATTAATTTAGTAAGATGCTTAATTCTTGACACAACACATATACTGAAAGTTACCAAAAATTCGAAACACATCCAAAAGTTTCACACTTTGTAACTACTGTCAAAACATTCCACAACACATTCTCGCCATCACTTTTACAAAGCACAAACACATATGTAAATACTTTATTTTAACTCAATAGGTGTACGTTTAAAAATATACTCTCTTCACTGCCAGGTTCCCACCGCGACTTTCAGCATCCTATTTATAGTAATATACTCAAATGTAGTCCCTGATCCTAATGTTGCGAGTTTAACTCAAGTTGGGGTATTAGAAATCTCCATGTGGCTTTCGGACGATATTTACGAAAAATTTCATATATTCTCATCTGTAAGGCATTGGATGTGGCTGCACAAGGATTGTAAAAGAAAAGAGTATTCTAAGCAGAAGTTAATGTAGCTATAAATAAAGCTGCACTGTGTGCTGTGCCCGTGAAGAATGGTTAAGTCTATTGCACGCAAACCAATATTGCTTATTTAATATGTCGGTTGAATTCAAAAATTTGTTATACTGTCAAAGGTGGATGATCACCAGGGTCTGGGGTATGTCAAGGAGTACAAGGAACACATCCATAGAGCGCTATTTCCATCCAAATCGTCATTGTCCCTACTAGTTTACCGGCGCTGATCTCGACACTAATCGGTATGACGTTCGAAGGTTAGTCCAACTTACCATGTGTAGATACTGATAATACTCCATTGATAAATGTCTTAGCAAGGGAAGGACTAGCTGTGCTATTTCCGCAACATCTGTTACACTCGTTGCTCTCAGTACTCCCAACCTGGGGCCTATTAGCCTATTCTCACCATTCGATTGTAACCACCATCCTAGACCATCCGAGAAATAGAAATAGGTTCAAAAGCCTAGAAGGGTCAAAGGATGGAAAATACAATTGGCATATATTCGAGATGGATGCCCCATTCTTGGCTACTAAGCCACCTATAAAGATCACTGTGAATAAAAGCATACCTCCATCCCTTTCGAGTTTACCATCACCAGTCCAATCTTCTATTCTGCATTGCTACAATACGCTGCTATGTTCATGTCTACTCTTCTTTCTCTTGCTATGGTGGGTGTCAGCTTCTCAGCTCCGTTTCCCTACATCTGTAAACCAAACGTGGAGATCGAGGGAACTAGGGTGACGAATGCTGGATGCAGTATCAAACTCGAGCTGGCTATTTCCTCCGGAATTCTGAGCACAGTCAGCTCACTCGATGTCAAGTTGTACAAAGGCAACTCACCTCGTGGGATTCTGGTGCATCAGGTACAGACCAAAGGTACACAAGCCGGCCAAGGAAACGTGGAGATACTTTTCCCCGTCAGCAGTGAATACCTAGGAAATAATACGTTGATTGTGACCGAGACATCGCGCAAACAAACACAATGCCCACGAGTGTATGGAACGCACGGGTTGCGGGTGCTTCCAGCTAGTGGTGATGTCATGTGTATATTTTAGGCAATCTGTAAGAAACATGACAGCAAGTAAAGTAATCACATCGGGCAGACATTATGAATAAACAAATTGACACCAGTTCTTTTAGCTCAAAAAGATCTATAATCGTTATATCCCTGATACGAGGGTATGCGTGCACAGATAGCTCATATTAGAATTACCATTAATAGGAGGCTTTCTTATTGTATTCACTATACATAGAGTTCCGCAGGTGTGAATATTGATACGGATATTGCTGCACCCTTAATAGTAGATGTAGGCCGCGAGTGTACTTATGAGGTTAAAGGTTGCTGACTGGTAGTATAAGTATCCACAGTCTGGGGACGGTTCACAGTCGTTTCAATATCTTTATTTAGGTACCGAAATATATCGGCGAATCAGCATAACAGTCAGGACTACATTTGACTTCAGGGTCAACAATAAGAAAAAGCCACAATCTATCCATGAATGATGTGAATGAAAAGTCCTGTGAAGCATACGATCATGAGAGCACTGAAGCTACATTCACTAACAGGTATTGGCCACACAGGTCAAGTCTGATGAAGATCATGTACCGATGCACACAAACGATTATATGCTAGAGGTACTCAACGATCAATAAATATCGTTCCCTTGCCATGCTTCAGATGGTTCTACGAGTATATTGCAGTCCTGGATCAAAGGCGAATGGAGTGACAAATGTATGCGTGGGATATCCCAATAATGTGGCATTGCTGGTGGTGTAGCTAGCTTTGTATTCCCTGGCGTAGATGCCAGCAATCCAGGTTCTTTGGAGGCATGTCAATAACTAATCCTGGAAATAGGACACTACAGGTGTTGAGTATTGACGTTGACATCGCTACACCCTGCATAGGGTGCATAGATCGCTAGCACCCTTACAAGGTTAGAGGTTGCAGGTTGGTGGTACAAGTATCCACAATCTGGGGTCGACTCACGGTTGATTCAGGATGTAAATTGAGGCATCGAAAAATATTAACAAACCAGAACCACAGTCAAGACCACATTTAACTTGAGGGCCAACATCTGATGCTGATCAACTGCTTGATCGGTTCTGTGGCTTAGAATCATCCGGACATCTGGCAGGCTTAGTGAGTGACTACAGTAAGTACATCGGTTCTCGACTCTACCATGCCTTTGCTCGCACAAGCAACCAGTTACTGGCCATCAACGACGAGATTGCCCATCTCTTGGGGACAGTAAGCGGATATTCCAGAGAGCCTTAGAGGCTCAAGTGGAACATGGTGAGACATTGATGGAATAATGAAGGAATGGAAAGAGATGCCAGGGTCAGATAGATTCTATTGCGCAATACTACTCGACCACCTGTATTTTGTAAATTATAAAAGCACATTCCACTTCCACCTATTTGGACAAGGAACACCACTTGCATCGTTATCCCATTACAACTGAATCTCCAAATGTACGTATCAACACTACTCTCCTTAGTGATGGTTGGTGCAACCCTCTCCGCTCCACTTCCCAAGGTATGCAAGCCAAACGTAGTGACTGAGGGGCCTAGCACGATCAACGCAGGATGTAAGATGAGGCTACAGCTTACTTTCCCTGCTCACTCTCTGAGTGCAGTGAGCACACTGAATGTGAGGTTCTATCAGGAGAATTCTCGTCATGGAACTCTGGTGCACCAAGTGAAAGCTAAGGAGGTGAAAAGCGACCAAGCGACCATTGAAGCCATGTTCCCAGTCGGGGGGAATTACTTGGGAAATGGAACATTGATAGTTACCGAAGCAGCTAGCAGGAATATCAAGTGCCCAGCAATATATGGCATTCATGAATTATCCATACTTCCTAGTATCCCTGATGTGATGTGCACTTTTTAACAACGAATCGACATACCATGAATGGTCAAACATTAGAATCTCCCAAAGATCAATAAATAGCATCATTTTGCTGCTCCCGAAGTTGGAGCGAAGATAATATCTTGTAGGGAATAGTAGATATTTTGAGTGACAGTTGTGTGAGAACATCATCAAGAAACGTAGCATTATAGATCTTCCAGTTAATGGATCATCCACTTGCAAATGAGTCAATACCGGTGCAGTTATCGTCAAATACGAATTACCTATTGATTTTGCAACAGTTTTTTCTGCGCATGCAAAAATTCCCACTCCAGAAACATGTCTCTTAGATTCGAGTGTAGATAGAATTGAGGGTACACATGAGTTGAAATTAAGCTCTGATTTTTTTTACCCCATGTGCAGTATTTTAATTGCTGAATGCGTAGCGTGTTGAGCACATGGTGTCCAGGACTCACAGGAAGTCGAATTGTCGAATAGTATGTATCAGTATATTCACTTTGGGGACAGTTTCAAAGCGAGGTGTATAACGAATACAAACTTTATTAGTCGTAAAATGAGTTACGCGCATATAGCCGCACCTGATATTGATCACTATAAAAGTATGCTCTCACCTCGCACTATCTCATCACAAGCAACGCTTTCAACTGAACCTTTTCAACAATTCAGAAATGATCGTGACCTCTCTAGTCGCTCTTGCCATGGTGGGCTCCACCCTCGCGGCTCCATTGCCCAAGATATGTAAGCAGAACGTGGCACTCCAGGCACCCAAGGAGATCCAAGCTGGATGCAGCATGAGACTTCGAATCTCCATTCCTGCTCATGTACTGAGCACCGTTGAGTCGCTGGATGTGAAGCTCTACCCTGGAAAATCTCACCATGGAGCTTTGGTGCACCAAATTCAGACGAAGGATATCCTCAGCAACCAGGAGAATATCGACATGATGTTCCCAGTGACCAGTAAATTCTTAGGAAGCAATACGTTGCTACTCACCGAAACATCCCATAGTGGAATGGGTTGTCCAACAATCTATGGGGCACAGGGGCTGCTTGTTCTCCCAAGGAAAGCTGATGTGATGTGCACCTTCTAAAAAGAATTACGGCAATTTCAAAGAAATAAAATACGACTATAGTGTCTTTTGTTTTATCAAAGCAATCTTTTCAAGCGCTTCGTATATCCAGCACAAGCAAAAGTACAACAATTGATTGAAGTCGAATATTGCACCACACCGATAGTGACGTTAATCCCAACTACATTATATGAATTATCATGCCAGTGAGTAGCCGATTATCCTAGCATTCTAGGGGTATCAGAAATTTTCGTCGTATATAGTGTACCTGAGTTATGGCAGCAACTTACAATACTACTCTCAGACATTCGCGTCTCCCCTCAGCTTACCTTACAATACGGGGTTACTATTGATCAACCCACTTGTAGCTATTTGGTGTTACAGATTTTCACATCCGGTGGGCGGGTCTCGTTTTGTTCGAATTCGAGGCCGAATATACCTCATGAAATCCCAAATGTCGCGTAGAGTGTACTCGATGGCTTGTTACGTCACATAGCTGATTCTCGGTAATACAAAAACCACATGAAAGGTCCTCATTGAAATTGATTAAAAAATGATATGTACATTCCGCTTGGCGGTTCCAGATCATTTCTGCCTTAGGATACTCCTAGAGTATGGGTCTTTGGTTCCTGTTTAGTGGTACAGGCATTGACATTTTAGGGAAAGGGCAAGCTTCCACTAGCACATATATAGGGCTTAGATGAGGTGGATAAGAGTTTAAAAAGGAATCTAAACAGCATGTGGATATGTTTACCAAATCCTAAAACCGCATTACTATTTGATGTTATACTATAGAAGACTAAGAATTCAGAAAAATATCAAAACTGTGTTCGTGGGGACCAGAAAGTTCTTTGGCAGCGGCACCATAGTATTTACCGGAACATAGCAGGCAGATGCCCAGCGATTCCGGTGGTTCTTTGTGCAGTCGAGATGAGAGGGTGCGATGTGTATCTTTTAGACTCGACATAGGACCAGAAATAAAGATACAAGCTATATAAGGATCAACAAAGATATTACTATACCAGACGTGATTTATTGAACATCATTCAGTTCTGAATCAGAGGCTATTGGAGTGACAGCTGCAGATATGAAATGTACTCATATCGATCCACCCTGAATAGCAGTGCTCAAATATATTAGCAAATCAGAGCAGCAGTCAGATCTACAATCAACTTCTGGACTCACAAGAATAACAATGGATTGCAACCAATGATAATATACTTTAGTAGTCCTGCGAAATATGCTATCCGTGAGAACACTGAAGTTGGGGTCATTGCTACATCGCCAAAAGATTGGCTTCAAGGGTTGGGTGGGTCTGATGTTGATCTACTACTTGATCGGTTCTGTGGCTTGAACTCATCCGGGCATTTAACATTCCTAGTGAGCAGCCGCAATAAATTCATACGCACTCGACCCTGCCACGTCTTTGCTCCAGCAAACAATAAGTTACTATTTATTTACGACGGGAAAGCCCATTTCTTGGGGGCATTAAACAGAAAGTCTAGAGACTCTTATGATCCCATTGCTCAATAATACGAAGCCGCTTACTTTTCCAGAATATAAAAGCACATTTCGTTTCTATCTACAAGGACAAAAAGCACCCCCTTCATCGTTATCCTATTGCAGCTGAATCCCCAAATGTACGTATCAACACTACTTTGCTTAGTGATGGTTGGTGCCACTCTCTCCACTCCACTTCCCCACATCTGCAAGCCAAATGTAGTGGCCGAGGGGCCTAGCACGATCAATGCAGGATGCAAGATGAAGCTACAGTTCACTGTCCCTGCTCATATTCTGAGCACCGTAACCGAGTTGGATGTGAAGCTGTATCCAGACGGTTCTCACTATGGAGCTCTTGTGGACCAAGTGAAGACCGAGGATGTACAAAGTGGCCAACAGAGCCTTGAAGCTATGTTTACAGTCAGTGGGAAACACCTGGGAAAATCAACTCTGGTACTGACCGAGTCATCTCATAAGGAGACTGGGTGTCCAGTAGTATATGGCGTTCACGAGGTTGTCGTACTCCCAAGTAACTCAGATGTGATGTGCATCTTCTAAATCCAACATGGGCACACATAATGGAAAATATACTGTAGATACTTCAAGGCCAATAAATATTGCCACCTCGCGATACTTCGAATGATTTTACAAATCTTTTGATATGCAGTATCCTAAAATATCAGTACGACAGTTGATAAGGTGAATTATTCCAACAAAAACGTGGCAAAGGGTTAAGTATGGCGAACTACGTCTTTGTTCGCAGAGTCCAAGTCAAAATTTTCAAGTTATTAAAGGTTCTTTAATACAGATAAATTGAAAGCGATATAATAGTATCCTTCAACCATTCAACCATGTTATTATTATTGTTACACATCAGTTAGTGGCGCATTTTTTCACATTCTACAAACAAATTCTCAACTGAGGTAACAATGTAATACAACTAATCGGTGTAACAGTCATGTTCATGGTTGGACTGTTGGCAGCTATGCCAGTAGCTTTATTGAATTGTCCAAAAATATCAGCTGAAAATACTGAAGTTGTAGTCATTGCTGCATCATCAAAATATCTGCTGCATGGGTTGGGTGAGTCTGATGTCGATCAATCACTTGATCGACTCGGTAACTTGAGCTCATCCTGAAAATAAACCCCAGGATACCACGGGGAAACAAACCTGCCTAAGGGGCCTAGTTGTGACACCGCTGCCAGGTTTTCTGATAAATTCGTTAATAACACTACAACTTGCTGGGATCAGTTCTCTTAGGGGCTGTGGGTATTTTGCCAGTGGATCCTCCTCAAGAAGCTAGATGTAATTGAACACATTATAGTCGATAAATTGTAACACCTGTGTAAGACTTTCGGATGCCACTCGCTAAAGACTTTTCGATGAAAAAATTAGGCCCGAAGGTCTAGAAACATCGATGGAAGGAAAGGATACAGCGATATATGCATGATGGATACTCTATTCTTGGCCACTAAGCCACCTATAAAGATCACTGTGAATAAAAGCATACCTCCATCCCTTTCGAGTTTACCATCATCAGTCCAATCTCCTATTTTGCATTGCTACAATACGCTGCTATGTTCATGTCTACTCTTCTTTCTCTTGCTATGGTGGGTGTCAGCTTCTCAGCTCCGTTTCCCTACATCTGTAAACCAAACGTGGAGATCGAGGGAACTAGGGTGACGAATGCTGGATGCAGTATCAAACTCGAGCTGGCTATTTCCTCCGGAATTCTGAGCACAGTCAGCTCACTCGATGTCAAGTTGTACAAAGGTAACTCACCTCGTGGGATTCTGGTGCATCAGGTACAGACCAAAGGTACACAAGCCGGCCAAGGAAACGTGGAGATACTTTTCCCCGTCGGCAGCGAATACCTAGGAAATAATACGTTGATTGTGACCGAGACATCGCGCAAACAAACACAATGCCCACGAGTGTATGGAACGCACGGGTTGCGGGTGCTTCCAGCTAGTGGTGATGTCATGTGTATATTTTAGGCAATCTGTAAGCAACATGACAGCAAGTAAAGTAATCACATCGGGCAGACATTATGAATAAACAAAGCTACAGCAGACCTTTAAACTCTACAAGCCGAGTGAATATTCCACAGAACCTTAAAGACCCAAGTGGAAAGTGGCTAGTGCCACCCTATCCGCTCCACTTTCCAACATCTATAAGCCAAAAAGGTAGCGAGCGTGGGGCCTAACACGATCGATTCTGGTGCAATCTGGTGGCAATGATATTCGTATTCTGCGGATATATCTTGGGTGTTTCAATTTGCAAGAACCATATATTGAATGCCATGCACTAAACCGGATTGCTATTAGAAGATGTTGCATGTCTAGAACATCTTTGGTGTTCGATAAAATTTAAGTTACGTTTGGAATTTTAGATTTTTCCATAGTTCATCGCCTGGATACGATAATTTCGAGGCAGCAAAGTACACTTCCCATTCTCACTGTAACTGAATAATGTTACGCTCGTCGAAGGCTAATGCATTTTGTCGCATTCCTACTCTTGTGTTGATGCCATGAATATTTTATAGTTGGGTATTCAGGTGGAAACTTTCTCAAAAAAACGTGGCAATGACCGAGGTGTAACCATTTGCATTTCCTATCCATCGGAAATTTCTATAAATAACCTTCAAACGAAAAAATAAAGTATTTTAATGATTCAATGTCGTGAGTATTCTGACTGCGCCCTGGTTAGTGGTATACGCTCTAGGGACAGTCCACAATCGATAAGGTATCTAGCTAAAAAAAGATCTCCACAACAAATAGGAATAAGAGCCGGGCATACAATCAACTTCTGGGCCCACAACAGGAATAATGTCATATTACATACATTAATAATATGAATGAAATGGCATACGAAATACGTATGAGAAATCAAGTTGCGGTAGCTTCTACATCGCCGGAATGTTTACTGCAAAGGTTGCGAGAATGTGATGTTGATCAATTACTTGACCGGTCCTGTAACTTGGAATCGTCCAATCGCGTCGAATCCATTGGTTCTCGCCACAGCCATTTCTTCACTTTAACACACAACCAGTTACTGTGACTCAACAACGGAATCACCCATCTCTTGGAGGCAATAAGTAGAGATTTTAGGGAGCCTTAGAGGCTCTAGTGGAATACGGTGAGACATCAAGGGAATCCCTGAAGAAATGATAATGAAAGATAGGTAGATTCTACGGATCGGTATTACCTATTCACTTGTATTTTCACAAATATAAAAGTGACTCTCATTTTCATTTGTTGGGACAAGAAACACGACTTTCATCGTTATTCGATTGCACCAAAATCTCCAAATGTACATTTCAACACTATTCTCCTTGGCAATGGCTGGAGCCTCCCTCTCCGCTCCACTCCCCCAGGTCTGTAAGCTAAATGTGGTTAGCCAGGGACCTGAAGTTATCAACGTAGGATGTAAGATAAAGCTGCAGCTCACTGTCCCTGCGCATATTCTCAGTGCAGTAGACACATTGGATATAAAGTTGTATCCAAGTGGGTCTCGTCGAGGTACGCTTGCGCATCAAGTGAATACCAAGGATGTGCAAAGTGGCCAGCAGAGCATCGAAGCCGTGTTCCCGATCAGTGGGAGACACCTGGGCAAATCAACGTTGGTGCTGACCGAATCACCCTATCAAGGGTTAGGGTGCCCAGCAGTGTATGGTGTTCATGAGGTGACCGTGCTTCCCAGTAGCCCAGATGTGATGTGTATTCTGTAGATTCAATCCCGTTCACGACAAGTAATTATACGAAAAGAACATTCACAAATCAATAAACGCCACTCTTTTTCTGGCCTCATAAGTATGTTTGTAATGTTCATGGTAGTGATGTAGGTCTGGGCAAGAAACGCAGTACCGGACTTGGCCTAACCAATATAGTTTCGGTACATCAATGTAACTTCGATTTAGCTCGCCTATGTCAGCCATGTCTAGATTTTAGGTTTCACATCTGATTTTTAATGGTTGAATAGTAGTACAAATATCCACATTCTGGGGTCATGTCAATCTTGTTTCGATCAAAAGCAATATGAATATATTTTAAATGCATCAATATTCAACCGTGTAAATAGAAGGTAAGGGGAAATCAATCCAGTTGGATACTGACAATGACCAGTTACCGTTGAGAATTCTGATCTGATGGAGGGCTCGGAATTCCCTACTGAAAGACTAAAGGAACGGATACACATTAACACTGGGCAATCAGCAAATGAAGATATTGAACGATATAAAAGTAGCAGACGGGGCCATATTTAATTTCCAGACCAACAAAAAGAACAAAATCACAATCCTTCTATAAGTGATGTGAATGATGCGCCTTGCGAGATATACTACCTGTGAGAGTATTGTAACTGTGGTACCTTGCTACCTCACCAAGGGCTTGACAGTAAGGGTTAGATTGGTCTTATGAAGATCAGCTACTTCATCAGTCCTGTGGCTCGAAATCATCCGGACATCTAAACAGGCCTAGTGAGGAATTGTAACAAATATATTGGTTCTCGACCCTACCATGCTTTTGCTCCTACAAGCATCCAGTTACTGGCCATCAACGACGGGAATACCCATTTCCTGGGGCAGCAAGGGGAATTTGGGTGGAGCTCAAAGGCGCAAGTGGAATAGGCCGAAACACTGATGGAATTTCAAAGAAATGCGAATAAAATGCCAGGGTCAAATAGATCCTGTTGTTCAATACTACTCAACCACCTGCGTTTTCCAAAATACAAATCACATTCAATTGTATTTCCAGTCAGTGGGAAACACCTGGGCAAATCAACTCCGGTACTGACCGAATCATTACATAACGATATCGGATGCCCCTCAGTGTATGGCATTCATGAGGTAGCCGTACTCCCAAGTAGCTCAGGTGTGATGTGCATCCTTTAGATCATGTACCGATGTACACAAACGATTATATGCTAGAGGTACTCAACGATCAATAAATATCGTTCCCTTGCCATGCTTCAGATGGTTCTACGAGTATATTGCAGTCCTGGATCAAAGACGAACGGAGTGACAAATGTATGCGTGGGATATCCCAATAGTGTGGCATTGCTGGTGGTGTAGCTAGCTTTGTATTCCCTGGCGTAGATGCCAGCAATCCAGGTTCTTTGGAGGCATGTCAATAACTAATCCTGGAAATAGGGCACTACAGGTGTTGAGTATTGACGTTGACATCGCTACACCCTGCATAGGGTGCATAGATCGCTAGCACCCTTACAAGGTTAGAGGTTGCAGGTTGGTGGTTGGTGGTACAAGTATCCACAATCTGGGGACGACTCACGGTTGATTCAGGATGTAAATTGAGGCACCGAAAAATATTAACAAACCAGAACCACAGTCAAGACCACATTTAGCTTGAGGGCCAACATCTGATGCTGATCAACTGCTTGATCGGTTCTGTGGCTTAGAATCATCCGGACATCTGAGCAGGCTTAGTGAGTGACTACAGTAAGTACATCGGTTCTCGATTCTACCATGCCTTTGCTCGCACAAGCAACCAGTTACTGGCCATCAACGACGAGATTGCCCATCTCTTGGGGACAGTAAGCGGATATTCCAGAGAGCCTTAGAGGCTCAAGTGGAACATGGTGAGACATTGATGGAATAATGAAGGAATGGAAAGAGATGTCAGGGTCAGATAGATTCTATTGCGCAATACTACTCGGCCACCTGTACTTTGTAAATTATAAAAGCACATTCCACTTCCACCTATTTGGACAAGGAACACCACTTGCATCGTTATCCCATTACAACTGAATCTCCAAATGTACGTATCAACATTACTCTCCTTAGTGATGGTTGGTGCAACCCTCTCCGCTCCACTTCCCAAGGTATGCAAGCCAAACGTAGTGACCAAGGGGCCTAGCGCGATCAACGCAGGATGCAAGATGAGGCTACAGCTTACTTTCCCTGCTCACTCTCTGAGTGCAGTGAGCACACTGAATGTGAGGTTCTATCAGGAGAATTCTCGTCATGGAACTCTGGTGCACCAAGTGAAAGCTAAGGAAGTGAAAAGCGACCAAGCGACCATTGAAGCCATGTTCCCAGTCGGGGGGAATTACTTGGGAAATGGAACATTGATAGTTACCGAAGCAGCTAGCAGGAATATCAAGTGCCCAGCAATATATGGCATTCATGAATTATCCATACTTCCTAGTATCCCTGATGTGATGTGCACTTTTTAACCACGAATCGACATACCATGAATGGTCAAACATTAGAATCTCCCAAAGATCAATAAATAGCATCATTTTGCTGCTCCCGAAGTTGGAGCGAAGATAATATCTTGTAGGGAATAGTAGATATTTTGAGTGACAGTTGTGTGAGAACATCATCAAGAAACGTAGCATTATAGATCTTCCAGTTAATGGATCATCCACTTGCAAATGAGTCAATACCGGTGCAGTTATCGTCAAATACGAATTACCTATTGATTTTGCAACAGTTTTTTCTGTGCATGCAAAAATTCCTATTCCAGAAACATGTCTCTTAGATTCGAGTGTAGATAGAATTGAGGGTACACATGAGTTGAAATTAAGCTCTGATTTTTTTACCCCATGTGCAGTATTTTAATTGCTGAATGCGTAGCGTGTTGAGCACATGGTGTCCAGGACTCACAGGAAGTCGAATTGTCGAATAGTATGTATCAGTATATTCACTTTGGGGACAGTTTCAAAGCGAGGTGTATAACGAATACAAACTTTATTAATCGTAAAATGAGTTACGCACATATAGCCGCACCTGATATTGATCACTATAAAAGTATGCTCTCACCTCCCACTATCTCATCACAAGCAACGCTTTCAACTGAAACTTTTCAACAATTCAGCAATGATCGTGACCTCTCTAGTCGCTCTTGCCATGGTGGGCTCCACCCTCGCGGCTCCATTGCCCAAGATATGTAAGCAGAACGTTGCACTCCAGGCACCCAAGGAGATCCAAGCTGGATGCAGCATGAGACTTCGAATCTCCATTCCTGCTCATGTACTGAGCACCGTTGAGTCGCTGGATGTGAAGCTCTACCCTGGAAAATCTCACCATGGAGCTTTGGTGCACCGAGTTCAAACGAAGGATATCCTCAGCAACCAGGAGAATATCGACATGATGTTCCCAGTGACCAGTAAATTCTTGGGAAGCAATACGTTGCTACTCACCGAAACATCCCACAATGGAATGAGTTGTCCGATAATTTATGGGACACAGGAGCTAGTTGTTCGTCCAAGAAGAGCCGATGTGATGTGCGCTTTTTAAAATTGACTAGAAAAATCAAAATACCTTTCACTATGATGTTCTATTTGAGTATGACCGTATGAAACCATACTATTCTGTAAGCTAAAAATAGCATCGCATTCTGGCTTATTTGATTCAGCATAGTATTTGAAATGCTTTGACCTAAAATACTAAATAACGCCTTTCACACTAGGCTTTTGAAACCATACTCTGAAATCGTATACATTTCTTGGTGGTCATGGAAAATTGTCGCGTTTTGAGGACAATTCCCATCATAGGACTTTTGTCAAGTTTAAGCGGTGAGTATGCTCAATAGTTCGGAAAATGTGGAGGCTGTGTTCTGAATGATGCTTTGCCCAACCGAAACTTCTCGGTTTCACATCGGGTGTTCAACTTTAATGAATGACTAAGACTTCAAAATTGAAATCCACCCTGAACTCATTCGACAGGATCGTGATCCAGATTTATTGCGACCTGGTTTATTTGATGTAACGGCATGTTACTGCTTATTTTCATGTTTCGATCCTTTTATAACAGGCAAGATTAAAATAGCCATTAATTATTACTGCCTCACATTGATACAATTTTACCAACACGATTTGGTCCAGCTTCCTGGATTAATCGCATTGATTACCTCAACTTTCTGGCTTCGGATATGTACTTGGATATTAGTAAAAATGGGATCATATTAGTCACACACAGAATGGTTTTCGTGTTTTGAAAATAATATAAGATGGTTGGATTTTTATCATCGTGTGCAACATACGCGATGGCTTACTAACTTTTCTAGCTGATGCTCGGGGCTATATACATAGTTCCATTTAGCAGTTCCAGATCCTTGCTACCTTGGGCTACTAGAAGACCATGCGTCTTTAGCTCTTGCGGAGTGGTACACGTATCTAATAATTACACTATAGGAAGTAAATTAAAATTTGAAAGGTATTCCACACACAACTGGGCTAGATACACAAACTTCCGTGATTGTTTATTCCTGCGCATATTCTGGATACTTTCGGATCTTCAGATATGATGTTACGTCCTGCCTACTGTCATCCCGGGATCTTGGTAAATTATGCTAGAGCAAAGGAAATCTTTGGCAACCAAGTGAATATCAACGTAATGAAGTTGGGTGCCTAGCGATTTATGGAGTTGAGAAGATATTTGTGCAGCCAAGCAGACCGGATGCGGTGTGTATTTTTTAGACTCATCATTGGGTGAAATATAAAGATGCGCACCATAAAAAGATCAATATCATTTTATTGCAATACTTCCAATGATTTTATGACCTTGGCATTTTCGAATTTCAGGTTATTAGAGTGATTAGTGGTAAGGTGGAATTCCTAAGGAACGTGGCATTTGTGTTGGTGTAACAAAGTTTGTATTTATTCATGAAGATGGCAGTGATCTCGATGAATTGGAGGCGTATCAGTATGAAACCAATTACTAAACACGAATACAAAGCAATCCAAGAATTGAATAAAGGCATTGATATCGCTCCAACCTGAACATTGTGTGTGTGTGTGTGTGCTAACAATACCCTAATGAGGCTAAAACCTGTTGCTTGATGATGCTATGATCCACAATATGGGGACGGTCCGCACTTGATTATGTATCCTGGTTGAAGTATCGAAATATATCAGCAATTCAGAGTAATAGACTAGATTGTAATTGAACTCTGGGAGCAAAATAGATGCATTCCCAAATTGTATCCATTAATGATATGAATGCCATGCTAATAATGTTGCCTAGGGGGACACTAAAGCCACGGTTTTTGTTACATTCCCTAAGGTGCTAAATACAAAAATATCATCCGTTCTAGACCCAGCCATCCCCTAGCTCCAGAAAACAACCAGTTATATCCCATCGGCGACGGATTTAAACATTTCGTGGGGGCATAAGCTGAAGGTCTAGAGACCCTTATAATCCAAATACTCCGTATCACAAAGTCACTAATTTTGGATGATATAAAAGTGCATTTGGTGTCTACCCACAAGGGCAAGCAACACGACTTTCATCATTATTTTATGCAACTGGATCTCCGAATGTACATCTCAACATTGCTCTCCCTGGTGCTGGTTGGAGTCACTCTCTCCGCTCCACTTCCCCAGGTCTGCAAGTCAAATGCGGTTAGCCAGGGACCTAAAGCTATCAATGTAGGATGTAAGATAAAGCTGCAGCTCACTGTCCCTGCGCATATTCTCAGTGCAGTAGACACATTGGATATAAAGTTATATCCAAGTGGGTCTCGTCGAGGTACGCTTGTGCATCAAGTGAATACCAAGGATGTGCAAAGTGGCCAGCAGAGCATCGAAGCCGTGTTCCCGATCAGTGGGAGACACCTGGGCAAATCAACGTTGGTGCTGACCGAATCACCCTATCAAGGGATAGGGTGCCCAGCAGTGTATGGTGTTCATGAGGTGACAGTGCTTCCCAGTAGCCCAGATGTGATGTGTATTCTGTAGATTCAATCCCGTTCACGACAAGTAATTATACGAAAAGAATATTCACAAATCAATAAACTTCCCTATTTTCCTGTCAAAAGTGTGTTTGCAGTGTCATTTAATCGAGAATAACACCTGATCATAACCATGGTAGTGATGTAGGTCTTGGCAAGAGATATAGCATCTGACTTGACCTAATTAGTATAATAGTATATCTATTTCACAAATCTCTATCGAATGGAAATAGAGAGTAAGAGATAATCGAACTGATGAGACATATCGAAGTCCGCTCAGAACACAACGTGCGATTTAGCGTAGCATCACTTTATGTAGGAGTTCTCGGATCTCCATATTTCTTCTACTGCAATGACACGAGCCCAATATTTTCTAGCTAGTTTTTTCTCACTAATATGGCATTTGCTCGCAAATGCGAGAATATTAATACAGTTACCATCACACTCAAATTATTTAATGGAATTGCTGAATTTTTGTTATTTACTCTTATCACACAATAGGAGTTCCACATATATAACCGCACCTATTATCGATCGCTATAGATCAGAGGCTGTTGCAAAGCATATTGTATATTGAATACGTGTTTTATTCATCAGAAAACGAGTTCCACACATATAACCGTACCTGATATTGATCACTATAAAAGTATGCTCTCATTCCCGACTATTTCATCACAAGAAACGCTTTCAACTGAGCCTTTTCAATAATTCCATAATGATCGTGACCTCTCTAGTCGCTCTTGCCATGGTGGGCTCCACTCTCGCGGCTCCATTGCCCAAGGTATGCAAGCAGAATGTAGCACTCCAGGCACCCAAGGAGATCCAAGCTGGATGCAGCATGAGACTTCGAATCTCCATTCCTGCTCATGCACTGAGCACCGTTGAGTCGCTGGATGTGAAGCTTTACCCTGGAAAATCTCACCATGGAGCTTTGGTGCACCAAGTTCAAACGAAGGATATCCCCAGCAACCAGGAGAATATCGACATGATGTTCCCAGTGACCAGTAAATTCTTGGGAAGCAATACGTTGATACTCACCGAAACATCCCACAGTGGAATTGGTTGTCCAACAGTCTATGGTACACAGGGGCTGCTTGTTCTCCCAAGGAAAGCTGATATGATGTGCGTCTTCTAAAATTGACTAGATTATTCCAAGAAAAATAAAAACACATTTCATGATGGAGCTCTTTCTGAGATTGACCATTTGAAATCACACTGTTCTGTAAGCTCGAAATAGCATTGTATTCGACTAAAACGTAGTATTCAAAGTGCTTTAACCTAAGATACTTAATCGTGTCATTTTTCCGGATTTAATTTGAAATCGGAAGAAATTTTCTGAATGCTGTGAAAAGTTCGTGTTTCGAGTTATAATTCCAATCATCGTGGGTTTTAGCTCATAATGCTCTAGCATTTAGTCCTAATCCAGGAGATATTGATAGTATGTTCTACGTAAGCTTGTGCATGTTGCTTTCCGACACATCCGCAATGAAGTTGAATGCCATCATTAATCGTGAACTTCGCGTTAATAATTGAAATGCCACCTAAACAAGTTAGGTACGTGATCCTCATATTGCAACCTGGTTTATTGCTGTAGCGCGTGATACATTCTTTTTTTGTGTTTCAATTTTTGACACAGGTCTAGCTAAATAGCTATTGATTGACAATGAATACTGTAACATCGAAAGTGGCACTTACCTAAACCATCTTTACCAACACATCGTAATCCAGCTATCTGGATTGATCTTATTGGCAAGTAATAGGTCATCCTATCATTCTAAGGAGGGTTGCTAAAGGTTATTAAAGGTCGCTTGTTGTGCAACGTTCTCGATGGTTTGTTAATATCCCCAGTTGATGCTTGGGGATATCATAGCCATATGGAAGGAACACATTCAATTTTTCGAAAATATACAATAATACGCTTACATTCCGCGTAATAGTTTTAGATCATTACTGCCTTTAGTTGCTCCAAATCCATGTGCCTTTAGTTCTTGCCTGATGGTACAAGTATCCACCTTATGGGGGACAGAAATGGTGCTTTAGTCTGACACTGTGGCTTAGATGAAGGAAATTGAAATTTGAATGGCATTCCGCATAGTATGGGGTAAGATATGCCCAAGTTCTCGATTCTTTATTTGCACTCGTATTCGGGATACTTTTGGCTCTCTGTATGTGATCTTATATCCCAACAACTCTCATCACGGGACCTTGGCCCCTTCGAATCTTGGATGATTAGAGTGAACACTGTTGTGGAATTTTCCAAGGAACGTGGCATTTGTGCGAGTGTAACAAAGCTTGTATTCATTCATGAAGTTGGCAGTGATCTCGATTCAACAGAGGCATGTCAATATTGAACACTTACTAACCACGTACATAGAGCAATCTAGGTATTGAAAATAGAGCTGATATCACAGCAAACTGAATAGTATGTGTGCACCAAAAATACGCTTAAACGAATACAGGCTGTCGTTAGACGATGGAAAAATCTATAATCTGGGGACGGTTGATTCCGCATCTTGAAGTATCGAAATATATCAGTAATTCAGGGTAATAGACTAGATTGCAATTGAGTTCTGTGAGCAAATGAATGCATTCCCAAATTGTATCCATTAATGATATGAGTGCCATGAAAAATATGCTCCTCGTGGGAACACTGAAATCGAGGCTCCAGCAGACAGCCAGTTATAAACCGATAGCGACGGATTCTCACATTTCTTGGGGGTAAAAGTCGAAGATCTAGAGACCCTAATGAATCCATTGCTCAATATTACAAAGCCACCCACTTTCCAAAATATAAAAGCACATTTCATTTCTACCTTTAAGGACGAGAAACGCGACTTTCATCATTAGTTTATCCAACTAGATCTCCGAATGTACATCTCAACATTGCTCTCCCTGGTGCTGGTTGGAGTCACTCTCTCCGCTCCACTTCCCCAGGTCTGCAAGTCAAATGCGGTTAGCCAGGGACCTAAAGCTATCAATGTAGGATGTAAGATAAAGCTGCAGTTCACTGTCCCTGCACATATTCTCAGTGCAGTAGACACATTGGATGTAAAGTTGTATCCAAGTGGGTCTCGTCGAGGTACGCTTGTGCATCAAGTGAATACCAAGGATGTGCAAAGGGGCCAACAGAAAATCGAAGTCGTATTCCCGGCCGGTGGTAGACACCTGGGCAAATCAACGTTGGTGCTGTCCGAATCACCCTATCAGGGGATTGGGTGCCCAGCAGTGTATGGTGTTCATGACGTGACCGTGCTTCCTAGTAGCCCAGATGTGATGTGCATCCTATAGATTCAATCCCGATCCCGACTAGTAATTAAACGTAAAGAATATTCACAAATCAATAAGCTTCCCAAATTTGCTATACTCTAAAGTATATTAGTGTTTTATTGAGTATAGTAACCGACCATAATGATGGTAGTGATGTAGGTCTTGGTAAAGAGCGCAGTATCCGACTTGGCCTAACCAATAAAATAATATCACACAACCCATATTTAACTCGGTACAGTCAACCATATATAAGCTATATTTTTCGCATCTGACTTCCTGTTATTACTTTGTAACACAAATATCCACATTCTGGGGTCATACTAATCTCGTCTTAACCAAATAAAGGCTTGGGCCATTGCTGGAGCCAGTATAGCACATCTTTTTCCTAAAGTAAGAAAGTGGAATACCGTACTCGAGATACACAGTGCTATCCTAGTAGATATAGTGGTACTGATCTCGCCCCTTTCCGATATGACATATGATAATAAGCATGGGCTACCACAGGGCAGTCGAGGAAGCTAGTGTGACAAATGCCACATGTGGTATCAAAATCCAGCTGGCTATTTCCTCCAGAATTCTGCGTACTATCAGCTCGCTCGATATTAAGCCGAACTAAGGCAACTCTCCTCGTGGGAGTCTGGCTTCGTTAAGTGCGAGCTAAAAGAACACAAGGAGGCCAAAGAAACCTGGAGATACTGTTCTGCTTTGTGAGCTCATTAGCCTAATATCGTCCAAGTAGCCTTAATGGCTAGCATCTCCCTACGTTGGAGTTCTCTACTCCCATTTTCTTCCTACTGCAATGACGCAAGCTCCATATATTTTAGCTTATTTTTAAACTAATATTACAGTCACACTTAAGTAGGACAATAAAAATGCATTATCGTCACATGCGGATTATCCAATGTATGATGATATTATACAACCCTTACTGTGTGTAAACATTTCTCGTATCCTGGTATGGTTAGTGCTGGGAATGCATACGAATTGGAATCAAGGTCAAACGTTCAAATTTGTCACCATGAGTAGCATTTTCATGAACTGATATGTAGCTCATTAAGCACATGGTGTCCAGGATTTTCAAGAACTCGCATTTTTTGAATAATGGACTTCTGTATATTCACTTTACAGGTTGTTTCATAGCATATTGTATATTGAATACGTGTTTTATTCATCAGAAGATGAGTTCTGCACATATAGCCGCACCTGGTATTGATCACTATAAAAGTATGTTCTCACCTCCCACTATCTCATCACAAGCAACGCTTTCAACTGAACCTTTTCAACAATTCAGCAATGATCTTGACCCCTCTGGTCGCTCTTGCCATGGTGGGCTCCACCCTCGCGGCTCCATTGCCCAAGATATGTAAGCAGAACGTGGCACTCCAGGCACCTAAGGAGATCCAAGCTGGTTGCAGCATGAGACTTCGAATCTCCATTCCTGCTCATGTACTGAGCACCGTTGAGTCGCTGGATGTGAAGCTTTACCCTGGAAAATCTCACCGTGGTACTTTGGTGCACCAAGTTCAAACGAAGGATATCCTCAGCAACCAGGAGAATATCGACATGATGTTCCCAGTGACCAGTAAATTCTTGGGAAGCAATACATTGATACTCACCGAAACATCCCACAATGGAATGGGTTGCCCGACAGTTTATGGGGCCCAGGAGCTAGTTGTTCACCCGAGAAGAGCTGGCGTGATTTGTACCTACTAGAATTGAATGGGCAATTTTAAAATAATAAAAGTATCGTCAACTGTTCTTTTACACGGCACAAGATACTCTTTACTTACAAATTTTTGAGATTGGTCATCTGAATACGGGATGTTTGGTACACTTAAAACTGCATATATGTATATATTTATGAGATCATGGCTCGAGCCCTCAACTTTCTGGGCTTAGGATATCAGTGACCGCCTGTTCATCCGAGTATTCTGGAGGTGCCAGAAATTTGCGTGGAATACAGTAAGCCAGAATCATGATAGCAGCGCGCGATGCTGCGCTCAGGTATTGAAATGCACCACCAGTGGTGTTGTAAACTCTCACATTCTTCGGACGCTCCTTGTATCTCTCAAAGTGTGGCCTAAATTTATTGTATGAAAATTTCTATTATCCCATACAGTAGCCTATTAAGACTTCTAGTTGATGCTTGGTGAAACATCATCCGCATAGTAGGGACATATCGCGTTCCATATGATGATTCTACACCATTGCTACCTTTAGGCACTCTTATACCATATATCACTAGTTCCTGTTTGATTGCACCAACATTCGTATTGTATGAACATGTTGCTTAGATGAAATAAATGTCAATGAAAAAGCGATCTCCTAATAGCACAGGGATTGCTACACCAAATTTCCGAAATCAAACTGCTAAAAAACATTCATTTACTAGGGATTTATATGTGCATAATGGTAAATTCGCATTTTCATTACCCTACTCAAATGCCACGCTCTCATTATTGAATCTTTGCAACACTCATAAATGCTGTATTCACCTTTGCTGCAGTTGGCAAAGGAAATGAACTTACATACTCATCACGAAGATAATATTCTCCAGATATTGAACGATTGATTTGATATAGCTATACCCTGAATAGTATGTGTAGGTCCGCCAAGTCCTTATTGAGTTAAAGATTAGTGGCTGGTGGTACAGTAATCCACAGTCTGGGGATATTTCACAGTTGATTCACTATCCGGATTGAATAAAGCATATCATCGGAACGAAACAACAGTCTAGACTATTTATAGCTTCTGGGCCCACAATGAATACAATACTATATTACATGTATTAGAATATTAACGATACTGTTGCCACAATCGCTCATGCTTATATCTAAGTGCAGGAATCAAAATATTTTGGTAATTCATAGAGTGACAGTCAGCAATACATTTGAGTTCAGGGCCAGTAATAAGAGGAAAGCCACAATGCTTGCATTAAGTCACGCCTAATATGCTACCCATGAGATGATCAAGTTGTGGTCATTGATATATCGGCATGTAATTGACAACTAAGGTTATGTAATTCTGAAGTTGGTCTGCCACCTGGTCGGTTCTGTGACTTAAAACCATTCGTACATCTCAACAGGACAAATGAGCGACCGCAACAAACGTATTCGCAACTCTCTGTTCTGAGGCAACCATACCATATCCGAAGCAATCTAGTAAAAGGGGTTTTCGTTGACCAGACCTTTAGTGATTACTTGATTTCACTACTGTTCACATTCTGGAGACACCTGTCTCATGTTTCAACTTTTAGAAGGAAGTAGCAGGTTCATTGACCAATCAATTCTTGCCCCTTGCGATTTCTAGTCAATCCCGAGAAATTAATGCTATTGACGAATACTTTATTAGCATTGCTAAAGAGAAAGTTCTAGATACTGCGTGGCAACACATGGAAACACGCAAGGGGTATGCAAAGAGCCCGGGTCGGTATTGGTGGTACAAAATCCATATGGTGGGCACTCCCGTTTGCTGTGAGGAGAGAGAGAAGCTGCAGCCAATCCTTACAACGGGATCCATGAGAAAATATGGCGACGATTTTCGAGTTGAATAGGGTGCAGGGTTCACGAATATATAGTACGTCTACAAAGCCATGGGAAAATTTTGTCGTGCATGATCGACACTGGCGTTGATCAACCGGTATTCAATATTTTAATTCAAACCAGAGCTTGGACCTATCCGATGAGACGCGGTGAACCAACACGACGCTATCGTTCCGCATATTAGCTTCGATCTTCGCTGGCCTTGCTATTCTTAACTCAGTAACTGTCTGTCAACACCGATATCCATATATTGGGGACAGTGCGACAATAACACAGTACGTGAATGTGGCTTAGATAGAGTGTTGAAGTTCAATGACAAAGAGAATGAGAGGATAACTAAGTTAAACTTTGTATGAATATTTTGCGCCACAGACTTGGGTTCACTATATAAGCATACCCCCATTTACGTCAACTAACCACGACCAACGCTTTTAACCTCAGAATATTCTAATAACATCAAGCAATGTTCGTGCCAGCTCTACTCACTCTTGTCATGCTAGGCTCTGCTCTATCAGCTCCGTTTCCTACCATTTGCCAGCAGAATGTGATACTTAAGAGTCCCAAGGAGATCCAAGTTGGTTGTAACTTGTTGCTTCGATTCTCTATCCCTGCTCATATACTGAGTACTGTTGGCTCACTGGATGTGAGGCTCTATCCCGACAACTCCCATCGGGGGACTTTGGTACATCAAGTTCAAACGAAGGATATACTCAGCAACCAGGAGAATGTAGATATCATGTTCCCAGTGGCTAGGAAATTTTTGGGTAGTAATACTTTGACACTCACCGAAACGTCCCGCAACGGGATCGGTTGTCCGACAATTTTTGGAGCTCAAGAGTTGATGGTGGGCCCAAAAAGAGCTGGCGATATATGCATCTTTTAGACGCGACAAGACAAGCTTGAAATCACTAAAGTCTATAAATCCAAACAAATCAAATGACTGTACTTGATAGTCTTCACTTTGCCATTGTAATTATCTTCCAAATACTCACTATAGAGGACCGCTTTGGTGATAGAAACGTGGTCGAGAATATATCGGGGTTTATTCAACCACCCTGCAAGCGAGATGTGCTATTAATCTATCAATTGCTTGTGTGATATGTATGTGTGTTATAGCATTTGAGTAGTTGTGGAGTTTCGGTATTCATGCACTATAGGAGTATAGAAGTCACTGTGTTGCACAGAGCTTTCTATTTAAAACAGAGATCTAGCCCTTAGTTACCATGCGATAAAGATTTGAAGTGAAGCAAGTATAATCTAGCTTACCCACTGTATATTGATGGTACGGATATCTACATTTTGGAGATACCTTTCTATTGGGTAGAATATCTGACCCAAGTATAGCACATGCAAGTAATACATCACTGGTTAGCTTGCAATGGCAATTGACTACCATCCATTAATTCATAATTGGAGTATTATTATCCATATATAAATCCCACATGGTACACTAATAAAAGCTCGTTTGATAAGTCCAACAGCGGAACTCCTCGACGGCATAATAGACAACATTAGTTATTCTAGTCCCAATGTGTCCGAATATGGTTTAAGTGAAGCATGGCAGCTTTCGCCATCCTCTCATAGTATCCCTTTCGGTAGCCCGAACGTCAGTTCTCAGAATATTCGGAACCAAAAACCGGCATGTTGGAATTACTCCGCCCATCTATTTTGGGCATTGGGTGCCTAATTTGGAGCTTATTTGAATACCCCCTGTTGCCCCTCTGTGATTTATTGTAGCCGAGATCACTCCTGGCGTACTTCCTACTTGTTGAGGGCCACTTTCTGGGGTGAAACACCGTATTCTTGTATTTCACCTCCGCAGAAATAAGTCGGGGGCATAAAAAGTCAACCGCTCGGCTGGGCCGAAAATGACTAATAAAGGAGAGTAGGTTATACCATGGATTGACTGAAATGTATTTAATAATTAGAAATAGGAGTGAGCCATATGACAAACCCAATTCGTCATGCAAAGAGCGTATATTTCAACAGAAGTTGGTTGAGCTCAGGAAATCGGATCACCATGCGGTGATCACGTGTCGGGTTATGCTGGCATAAACCCAGTTCCCAGGATTGAGAATGCGGCCAATTGGCTCAAGTTGGCAGTGGCTCATCAAGTCACCAAGTCTCATCTAGGCTATAAATATGAACATTACCTCCAAGCGACCCAAACTTAAGCTACTGGGCGCATCTGTATTCTTTACAACTTGTTATGCTTATATCCACTGTAATATCGTTCCTGTTGATTGGCGCCAGTGTATCAGCCCCGCTTCCGAAGATCTGTAAAACAAACACTAGTATTGAAGGACCCAAAGAGATTCATGCTGGATGCAGTATAAAGCTAAAGGTCAAAATACCTACTCAGGTCCTGAGTACAACAGGTGCGCTGGATGTGAAACTCTATCCGGCCAATTCTCGCCAAGGGATCTTGGTTCACCAGGTAGGCATGAAAGATGTACGGCCTGTTCAAGGGCATATTGAGATCCTATTCCCTATCAGTAGCCAATTCGTGGGAAAGGATACTTTGATCGTTACAGAGACTTCCCGCAACCAAAGACAATGCCCAACGGTCTATGGAAGCTTTGAGCTAAACGTGCTCCCTACTAGCGCGGATGTAATGTGCATGTTTTAAGTAACCTTACATAGAAAAATAAACCCGAGACTTTTTAGTAACTAAAAGAACATTGAGCTAACCCAGTAATGCCCTCCGATGAGGCTGTCTCCAACGGGAATTGTACTTTGAGTTTATGAAGAACAAGGGAATAATCAAGCTGTCTAGGTCAAAAGTCTTTTGTGCAAAGCTTTTCATTACAATTATCTTGTGCCATAGGAGAAATCATCGTCTCGCTAACAGACCGCATGGTTGAGGAAATGAAAGTATACAATGGATTCTATGTGTGCGTCTACTAATCTATCTACATAATCCTGAATAGGTATAATCGTGAGCCTGCTAATCATCCAGATAAAGGTCTACACCTTGAGTGTGACTAATCACCATCAGTGAAGTCATCATCTACTAATAACTATTCCTTCGAACGATGATACTACGGAGGTACATCTAAGCCGCAAATTGAGTGAACTGGTGCAACGACCTTCGTAATGCGAGAGATATGCAAGCACCCTGATCGGAGTGATATTGACTGCACTATGATGGTGCGCTAGGATCCTATAGCATTCTTTGAAAAGAGCGTGTATGCTACGGGCTTCAACGCAGAGCTTTAGACACATACCTTCATAAGGGTTTTTAAAGAGATTCCTATCGCTGAGCTTCACATCTCAAGTGTTGGTCAATGAAATCTCATTCAACGAAGATCAGTTGACTGCCTTTATAACGCAAGGTGCGTCATCAATCTGTGGTGGGGGTAGTTCCATGTCTCAGGTGAGCTGAATAAATGCCATATACTTGTGGCTCAGCCACTCAGTGCCTGTGTCCTATATAAACTTGTAATTGGAACCGTCACTACTTGTGGTTCCTACTATTGTCTCAACAAAATATGCTTCGATCTGCGTTAGTCTTACTGTCATTTCTTGCAACAGGCTTTGCTGCACCATTGCCAAAGATATGCCAACCTAACATGATCATCATCGGACCAAAAGAGATCAATGCTGGGTGTAGTGTCAAGCTTGTTCTCAGCTTTACCTCTCATGTGCCAAGTAGCGTGGATGTCCTAGATGTCAAGTTTTACTCCGGCAATTCTCATCGAGGTACGCTAGTGTACCAGATAAAAACCGAAGACACTCCAAATGATCATGAGGATCTAGATATTCTGTTTCCAATCCCTGGGCGGTTTGTAGGTAATGACACCTTGGTAGTATCGGATGCTTTTCATCATGGAATGAACTGTCCAGAGGTGTATGGTGTTCATAAAATCAAAGTACTTCCTTCTAGTCCAGATGTAATGTGTATGTTCTAAGCAGCCAATTTCGCAATGACCTATCGAATCTATGCATTAAATTATTGTTGGGCTAAAATCTTTCTAAGCGGTGCTTTTGAGGGGCTCATTTTTACACGTTAATCAGCTACAGCCTTCCCCAAATATTATAGCAAACTCACTCTCTGTAAATTAAGTAATGACTCAAGGGCACGCTGCTATTTGGACAGGCCTTGGATTGGCCATTCATCAATAAAAGAACCTTATAGCCTTGGAACTACATACATTGTATTTTGTGATTTTTCTTCTCCTAGATACTGCTTATGCATGGCCCACAGAGATGAGTTATACTCTGAGATATTTGATTTCTGAGATATGCATAGCTTCCTCTCTCAAGTAAATTACGTCTCAATGTGGCTCTTGAACAGCAGTCAACTGGGATGGCTAATAGCTTACTGGCTGTGCAGCAATTGCATGCTGACCAATGCATCTTTTCTCAATAGAATGAAATGCTGCATGGGATTGTGTCCAAATATGAATGATGTGGATGAAGTACTGCTTAAGCTTCATGAATCTCATATATTTGACATTCAGATTGAGAATTATTATAGAAGTGCTTACAGTGCCCCTAGCTGCATAAGATTTTACTCAGTTTTTTTGTTAGGCAGCTATTTATTGATGTTATATAAAGTTAATTCCAAATTCATGTAGCAATGGATACAGCCACCTCTCTAACAGGGATAATATCCTTATCCCACAGCAATAATTTCATTCCACAGAATATACTGGAATCCATGCACCATCTCCCTATGAAAAATCTCAATGCTTGAATACATTGGATATTTAGCTGGTATATGGCTGGTATTTTGATGGTATTACACTGATATTCCACTGATATATCTGCTTCAAGTTTTCAGTTGCAATTCTTGGTGGAAGTAATAACAGCTGATTATCAAGTCTGGTATGAACGTAAGTAGGCCTAATCCTCCACTGGAAAGTGAGCCTGCTTATCTGTTGTGGAGCTAGTATCTTAGAAATTGGAAATTACCACTTTTGGGGGAGTTGGGATTTAGCTAATAAAATGATGCTGTTCTGCTGGCCTTTTCCTGATTTTCCTTCTTGGGGATCTCAATGAGAAAAAATCATGACAATCCCAGATGAACAACACCATAAAACTAAGCTCCTGTTAGTTATAGGCATGGATAGCATTCAGTCACAATATCAGTAAATTAAAAGTCTGGGGATACTCAAAATGACAAGGAGAGAAGGTAGATTTTGCAGTTCTCACTCAATGATTTATTTAATGTAGAGGTAGTATTTATACTCCTACATGACTTTGGCAGCTAGAACAAATCTATTATACTTAGGAAGATCCCTGGAACATGTCTGCTAAGTTTAGAGCTGCTTAGACAATGCTGACAAACCTCATGTTCTGGGTACCTATCTTTTGGTAAGAATATTATAAGTAAATCCACACAGGGAGCATAATGGGACTGTTGTTGAATGTGTGAGTTCCAGGGGATTTGATCCATTACTTACACATATTATCATTTTCCAAGCACTAGCACTAAGAACATCATATACCCACAGAGAAAGTATAGAAGTCAGCATTTTATGCAAAGACTGGATGAGCTAGATATGTACACATTCAAGTCACCTTTGGATGCAGTTTCTACCCAGGGTACATTGGATGCAGTGGGTTGTCAAATGTGGAAAAACTAGGGGATCTTATCCATAGGTAGATCACCAATGCCAATATGGCACATCTGCAGCTTTTATGCCAGGAGTGTGTGATATATTTTGAGTGGCTATACTACAAACATAGAGCTAAGCATATAGCTCTCTGCTATTGTATCCATTCTTTTGTTGCAATCAAAGATGTGTTTTGGATATAAGGAGCTTATCAAGAAATAGTGATAATAGTTGAGATGTTGCTTATTCATAAAGAAGCTCAGTATTTACACCTTTGTGGAGGTAATATAACTGTAAAACCAAGTTAGAAGAGGTTCTTGATGGCCAGGGGCCATCTGTTACAGTTTCAGGTTAGTATGTTATAGACTTGTTCTATTGAATAGTTCCACATTGAGCCATAATTGCCAAACAATGCCACAGTGTGCCACAGAGGCCAAGTAGACCTATATTTGGCCAAAGAGTGTAGATATTAAGTTCTCAAATGGCAATGCCTCTGGTGATACAGTCTCATCAAATCTCTGCTTTATCATTTCTGCACTTTTCAATACTTTGGCTTATGCCTCTTGACATCCTGCTCCAGTTGTTGGCCTGTCTTTCTTGAGGATATCTGTCAAAGAAGTTACACTATTTTCAAAGGACTTCACAAATCTCCAATTATAGGAAACCATGCTAAGAAATGATCTGAGCTCTTAAATTGTATAGGGCTGCTTCAGATTCTTGATAACTGCCACTTTGTTAGGGTCTGAGGCCACTCCTGTGCCAGTACTCTATGTTACAGATATTCCACATGTTGCTTGAAGAACTCTCACTCTACTATTTTGCTAAATTGCTTGTTCTCTCTTAGCCTCTTCAAAACCTTTTCAATGTGCACCAAGTGGTCCTCTTCTGTCCCAATGAAAAATAATCTGGTTGCACGGGTGGATCCAATCTGGATCAGCATTCAGGATCTCATTTGGAGACCGTCTTAATACCACCAGCTTCCAATTAGTGACCATCTTGACAATCTTATGACAGAATTGCAATGGTGTTTTGCTAATTATACTGCCAAATAAAGTTACAAAACTTGATAGGGTTTGGTTGGTGCTGTGACAGTGATGGCATGGCATTGTTGCAGTCATAATGCGCTCTACAACAACTTTAAATGGATCTAACTGGCCAGTATATCCAATTGTCTTATATGGCAAAGAACTTGATGGTATTTTGGTGACCTCATTACAAGTCTCTAATATGGCGGCCTACACCTAGTTCTGTACATGGCTACCATACCAATTTACCAAATGGTATCTCCTTTTCCTACCTCCCCTATGCAATTCATATATTCCACTGTAGAATTATCCCTCTTTATTTGCTTCCCCACTACTACCTTGGGTATTCCACATATAGTTTGAATCAGAAAAAATGGCCTCCTGCTTACTAACCTCTATAAAAATGCACACCTGCCACAATTGACATACTTCTATCACCTCAACTTTATGGCCTTTTAGTGTAATACTTGCAAAGCTGCCATAAACCTTGTACTACTGGTAACATATACATCTTGCAAGCATATGCTTGGTTGCCACCACTTCTGCCATGAATACCTCCTGAATATCCACAAAGAACTTTTTGGTATTTAGCCAATATACTCCTTCTCCCTGCTGGATTCTAGTCCCCCTTATAGGTGCACTCTGACTCTTGCTTGTGTGAATTTTGTAATGAGTGGTGTAGAAGCTGGCTTGTGACCAAGAGAAATCTGGCATACCTTGGTAGAGTTTTCCTAATAAGAATTAGTTGCTTGTTGCATCCAACCCAACTTTGCATTACTTAAGTGATTAGTATTTTCCAACTCTTCCTGGCTGTCCTCCATATGCCAACCCATCACATCCATGATGTACTTGAAGGTAGTATTCTTGATGTGATTGGGATATGGTAGCACCTGCAACTTGACGTGTCTTCCTATCTGCCCACACATCAGCTCCATAGTAAACTCCCAAAAGGTGAAGCAAGGCCCCATATTCTCCACACACCAAGCAAAATGGAGTAGAAAATGGATACAGTAGCAGCAGAGATCTACATGCTCAGCTTTATGTTTGTAGTATAGCCGCTCAAATCCTGTTACAAACTCCTAGTACAGCAGCTGTAGATGTGTCAAGTTGCCATTGGTGATCCACTTCTGGATAAATATTCCTAAAATGTCCACCTATGACTTCCAATTCTTCCAATGTACTCTAAGTAGGAATGGCTATAGAACACCACTTGAATAAATACATATCCAGCTCATCCAGTCTTTGCATTTATATTGTTGCCTATGCGTATGAATATTGATTGGGGCCCATGAGAAGTACTTGGGCAGTGGATCCTCTGTAGTATCTTGCCAATTCTTTCAAATTTCTCTGGTATATCAAAGAGCTCATTTAGCTTGAAATGTCCCATGTACAACTTGGTCAACAATATAGGGATATTGTTGAAAAGCAAATGCATTGCTCCCAGTGGAAGGCTTTTGCTCCAACAGATATGCTCTTTGTTAAGTTTCTCTGATTCCTGATTGATTCCATATTTTGGCCAATGCCTTATAGCTTGCCAACTTTGCTGCAATTGCAAGCTGACTTCTGTACATTCTCTCTGTGGGAAGATGATGTTCCAAGTGTTAGTGTTTGGGTAATAAAAATGTGTGCTAGTTATGGAGTAGTCCCCTGGATCTCACACATTTGACAGCAATACCATCCATTGTGCCCAGAGAAGCCAGCTATCTTGCTGATGGCTGGGGTATCTTCAATACAGATAATAATAAGTGCTTTTACATGACAGTCATTTACTGTCATCCTGCTGGAAAGCATACAAAACTCATCCAGCAATGGATACAGGTAGCTATCAAGGTTGGACAGTGATTTAGGCCCAAATACCTGTGAGACTACCATCAGATTCTTGCTCTAATGATGTAAGATAGGTGGCAGATTCAGTTTGACAAGAATCAGTGGCCAGCAGGATTTGCTGGTAGAGTTCTTGTTTAATGAGAATCCATCAAGTGCTAAGGCAAAGACCTAGTCATACATACCTTCAAGGTGGCCCTTGCTTCTTAGCTGCCTTTAATATTTGCCATCAGATATATTAAATATGTTGGTGCTTTAATGATACTGAGTGTGGTACTTTATAGCTTTGCAATACTTGTTGGACTACATGAGCTTCTTTAGACAGGATATTACTGGAATATATCTGGAGTTTGAGCAATATTTTCCCTCAATGGTGGTGGACTGCAGACAATTTGGACACATTGCAATGGTGGCATTTTGAATATGAATACCATGCAACTGTTAATGCATGCTAAAATCAGAACAGTCTCTGGGTCATATGTTGCCAGCTGCATGATGGTTGTCCACTTGTACCATGTACATGGTAAGTTGCATCCTGTAATGATTTTGGCAAGAAGTAATGGTAAATCCTCAAAGCCCCCATTACTAGTATAGAGGAAACACTGCCACTTCTCTAGCCACAACATTACATCATTCACCAGTAGATGGATTAATGGGCTCATGCAGAGTACTGTTGTTAAGGGAGATAGGCTCACAATCCATCAGTGAGCCTTCATTGGCATGGCTATCACTCTGCATGCCATATTCAAAAGGCTGAGATGAGCCAAAGGTGTAACAAGCTACCTGACTCAGTTTGCACAAGGTGACAAAGATGGCTAGGTGTTGAAATAGAAGTATCAACTGGCTGGTGCAATAAGGTGGTACAGTAGTGACTGATGAATGGTCAAATATGACTTGTATGGCAAAACACTGGCCATGATACTTGTAATACTTCCTATGCTGTCTGTGTGTTTCATGGCAGGGAGGCTTGCCTCAATAGCCACATGGTCTTTGATTCAACATTGTAAGAGAAGAGAAAAAAGCAGTCTTGTCCATGGGGCAAACAACTTGACACTTAATAATGTAATGCTATTATATCTCTTTTTGATTAATATTCATGTGGATTTGGGACAGTCTTGTATTTGCAACATTGCACCTACATGAATGTAAGATTCAATGATGACCTGCCATAGTAAGCATTATAAATAAAGTTGTGGCACCACATACACATGTAAATGTAACACAATTTCCCCCTTGGTTTGACTCACTTTCATATATATACATCTAAAAAATAAAGCAAAGTTGTCTGGTTCCCAACCAAACCCCACCACTGATGGCAACAGAAGAACAGTTGGGCAACAGCTTACTTTGATATTTAGTGCAACAAGCAGGGCTACATCCAAAAAAGGCCATGTTGACAATGTGCCCACTGAAGGAAATACTGTTGACTACTCAGGCATTCAGTCAAGTAAGCAATTGAGAACCTCTGTGGAGCCACAAGCTGACCGTTATGCTCAGACAGATGAGAATGTAGCAAAAACTGTACCCTCAGTTGAAGACCAGCAAGTGGCTGTCATAGCATCACAACCACCCATATTAGCAAGTATGCTGTCAGCTTATACCAAAGCATTAATGAAGTCATTAAGTGCAGTGGCTGATAGGATAGATGCAACAGCACAGAGAAATCAGGTAGTAGTCCAGAAACAGGATGAGCGGATAATATGTGTAGAGCAATTAATATTCCAGGTAGAGAAAGCAGTATTGTTGCTGCAAAGAAGGAACTCAAGTAGCTCAATGCCACAGCCAAGCATTGAGCCATTTCTCAATGTAACAGCAGAGGTACACTGCACAGTCTTTTAAGCACAACAACAGTGCCTAAAGATAGAGCCCACAGAAACTCCTATCAGAGTATGGGAGGGAGACAATGTGGTGTTTATACCAACGCCTAAAAATCAAAAGACATTGAATGTTGGTGAAGCCACTGAGTGCAATAATGAAGAGTGGGCAAATATTCAAGCGGCTGCAAGAAGTCTAGCATGTCATCACATTAAGGCTGGCATACCATGGGACCATCAGGAGCTAAGGCCAAGCAGAATGCACTTGACTTATTCCATTAGCTTTATCCTGGACCCCAACAGGCAAACAAATTTTGGGCCATTACTGATATGCTAAGAAAGTATTTTAAGAATAGCAGAAACTATCAAAGGCAGAAGAATAAGGGTGCCATGGCTGAAAACCAGTGGCCTCCTCAAGAGTCTATAGCAAGCAGGGTCAAAAGCTCCAAACAAGCATCAAAGTAATGTCAGGTAGCTGGAAGAGTTGCAATAAGGGACTAGCAGGCAGACACAGATGCATCAGCCCAACATTTAGCAAGAAAAGAATGTAGTATCACTCAAGAAGCACTTAGACAAGGTGGTAGTGAAGGAACTGGCAGTGATAAAAACCAATGGCATTCTCTGCATCCTGTCATAACTAGAACTGAGAGATCAAAACAAGCAGAAAAGAAACATCAGGTTGCCAGGAGAGTGCCAGCAAGGGACAGGCAGGCCAAAATAGATGTGTCAGAGCAGAATTTATCAAGGAGAAATCATAGTTAATTACAAGAAGCACTCAGACAAATGAGCAGTGAAAGACCTGGCAGAAATAAAGAAAAAGGTAAAGAGAAAATGTCTACCCAGCCTGAGACAGGGAAGCATGCAAAAAAAACTGTAGTTCTTGCCAATTAACACTTCAAGCCTGGAACTGACTGAATCCCATCATAGCCAAGAAGAATTACCCACAGGAAAACAGCTGTTTTCACAAGCGTTAGAAGTGCCGGTATTTGAGCTACACTCCAGCAAGGCAGATGAGTTTGCAGAAAAAGGCAATTTGTCTACCACAGCCTCTATGTCCTCCATTGTAAACAGAGTGGAGATGCTACCAACAGACAAAGCTCCAACATCAAGAGCTTAAAAGACTATGAGAATGCCTTTGATGGAATTTTGGAACATTAATGGGCACACTCAGAGGTTGCATCACTTCTTCAAGAGCAGTGCTCAAGAAAAAGCACTTAAATATTGCAAGGATTTACCACAAGACTGGCAGATGAGGTGCTAGACCTTGCAGTGACAGCTGAAGACCGGGATGTAAGGGAACCAGTGAATGGACAGTGGCATGAAGCCATTAGGTTCCTGCCAAAGTCATGGAAACAGAGCGTTGTGGTGGTGTATAGGTCCAAGGGAGAGATACGTCCAACACTTCTCAAGTGTTTTGTGTGTGGGGTGCTCACTGGGTGCAAGAACTTCTGGCAAAAGCTTGCTAGGAATACTTGGGTTCTGTCTCTAATCTAATGTGATGGGGAATAATGCCACAAGCTTGTCAAGGCAAAACTATTGAGCTACAATCCCCAACTTAGTTGGTGTCTTAACAAAAGTATGTGCTGGATTCAGTGTCCTTTAAGATGATAATGTACTAAAGCTTCCAAAGTCAAAACAACTGTAAACTCCACCAGCAGGGACTTGATAAGAATGCAGCTGTGGTCAATAGTTACAAAGACAGAAAAGTACCTTTGCCTGTACAAGAACAAACTTGGGAAAGAATCAAATATAATAAAAGATACCTACTCTGAGTATTCCTCACAAGTAGTGCCTCCAAGGTCAGTTGGCTGTCAGCGCAGTTTCCTGGGAGTGTCCTGTGGTCTAGGGTTGGAAGTTCAGGTAGCAGCAGGTAGCAGTGATCACACTAATCAACAAGTTGGTATATTGATAAAAGGGATGATGATTTATTGTTGAGGGATAGCCTCCCTTATATACTTTTCTTACTGGCTAAGTGATTACTAATCATGGTGTTCCAGAAGGTTCCAGATATCAATAGAAATCTTAATGACATCAGAATGACCTAAGAATGTTCTAAGTAGGTGCCAGAAGGTTCTAAGAGGCACAGCATATCCAACCAATCAGGAATCAGTATTCTGAAACCTGTGTAACATGGGGATACCATATATGCTATGAAAATGGTAGGGATGGTAACACAGGTTGATCATGTGTCACAGGTACTGACACGGGTACTTGCCTAATATAGAAGCACTTATAGCTAGTAATCTCACATAAAGTGAGGGGTAACTTATGCAATAAGGTAAGCAGGTGTGATAGTCAACCAGCTTATGGGATAGTACTGATTGGGTAAGACAAATGGGATAAAACTAAAATAAGTGTAGTAGAGATATAGGGAAGTAGAAAATAAGGGAATGAGCACATCTGTCAGTGGGTGTCACTGTCACCCCACTACAGCATTACAGCAGAAATACTTATTGAGTGGTCAATTTTAATGGCGTTGTTTGTTGAGTATGGGGTTGGGCTTAATGTTAATGTAGGGTATAAGGACTTATATAGGTCAATACAATTGGCAACTGATGAACAGCTTAAGTTTCAACAGATAAATCAGTTTGTATGTACAAAAAGTAAGAGAAATGGTTGAGTCAGGAAGTAAGGAGTACAAAAAAAAGGCAATAGCCAATCAATGTACACAAGCATAGGAGGTGATTGAGTGTGCAGAATCAGAAAGTGAGCAAATCTGCAGGGAACCAATCAAAAGCCACTTGTATATTGATGTGATAAGAATTTTGACTAAGTTTTTTGTGAAATCTGGGGTGCAATTATTTTTCAATGGTCTCTGCACAGTGTCCTGACAGGATCAGTACCTCTCAGTCACAGGACTTTCAATCTGTGACAGCCTTTTGATGGGATCATCACAGTATTTCCCATAGGGTGTCTTGCTGTATAGTAATATGTCATCTAGGCATATTACCACAGATTTGTCTAAGTACTCCTGGAAGACAGTTTGCATCAAGATCATGAATGTTGCTGTGGTTTTGGTGAGGTCAAAGCTCATGACTAAGTGATTTTAATGTTCCTATATGGTCCTGAAAGCTGTCTTAGGGATGTTTTTTAGTTTTTCCTAATTTGGATGAGTCTTGACACAAGGTCAATTTTGATGAGTACTGTTGCCCAATGAGTTAATCCAAAAGTTCATCCATCCATGAAATGAGGTAATTATTCTTCATAGTACCTGAGTTAACACTGTGAAAGTTAATTTGGTCCTGCAGCTGGATCCAATCCAGATCAGCCATCATGATCCCATCAGGAGATCACTGTAATATCAACAGTTTGGAATCAATTACTATCTGCATAACCTTAGGATGCAATTACAATGGTGTTTGACAAATTTTATAGCCACATAGAGTTAAAAACATAAAGGTGTTTGTAAGGTACTTTGCCAAGGGTGGCATGGCACCATTGCGGTCTTAGTGCACTCTACAACTACTTGAGTGGATCTAACACGCAGGTATATTCAGTTGCCTTATATGGCAAAACCTGACTGTTTTGATGGCCTCATTGCAAGCCTCTTGTGGCATGATTGGAGCAGTATAATGGGCTACAGCTAGCTCTGTATAATGCCACTGTACAAATTTACCAAATGTTATTTCCTTTTTCTACCTCTGCTTGAGCCATTCATTTATACCACCCCACACACCAGGTTGAAGACATCCACACAGAAAGGAATGGCTCAAGAGTACATCTAAGAATGAAGCTGTCTACTAGGACAAATTGAAAGAATGGACCCCTTGGATTAAGTTGAATGCCTTACTGATGGGTTGAAAGAAAGAACTTGCAGGAAGTGACATATTCAAGACCTCAAACTATCAAAAAAGTCATCAAGATTGCTATTGACTATGACTCACCATGTTTACAGTTGGGAAGCCCATAATGACTAAACAGAGAAGCTATAATCACTGTGAACAAAGACAATCATAAGCAGTGCCAACAGAAATAGATGCTATACAGAAGTATCCCACCTCAGAAAAATCTAAGAAGAAAGTACTTTGCTTTATATGCAACTTGCTGGGACATATTGCAAAGTACTGACCTCAGAGAAGAATTGGACACCAGTCATCAAGAACCTTCAACCATATTGAAGCCCTTGAGCATAATAGCATAGAGAGCTTACTTGAAGAAGACTCAGAGCTCACCTTCCATATGACAGAAGAATACATATCCCCAATAACCTCAAACTTGGGAAAGCTACTATACTTAAATGAAGTAATCAATGGAGTACCTATCAGATCATGATTGACTCATGAGCATCACATGAGTACATGTGAGAGCAATTTGCCTTAAAAACTGGAATCAACTTGGGACCCACCAGAACAACTTCAGTCTCAACAGCTGATGGGAACTCTCACATGATAAACCATTTTACTCAGCCAGTATGAATGAAGATCAATGACTAAAAAAAAGACATACAGGCCTATATATTTGGGAGCTGCAAGTTTGACCTTGTACTTGCAAAATCTGGCTATTTAATGTAATCAATCAATCAGTAGGAGAACACATGCTACTCAGATTCAAATAAATAATACTTATGAGCTATTACCTGCCAGACTGGATCTCAACTTGGTCAATTCCAGTGTGAGTGAAACAAGGGAACTTAGCAAGACACATTTCTGTAGAGCACTTTGAAAAGGTACCCAGATGTTTGCTATGGCAGTATTACTGGAGGATTCCTCTACTCCAGCACCCCAGAAGATCCAGACTCTTTTGAAGGAATATTCAGACATGTTCCCAGATGAACTAGTAAGCCAACTACCAGTTAGAGACATGGATCATGCCATTGACACAGGAGATAGCCCTCCAGTGAGTAAGACACCTTAGAGAATGAGTCCATTGGAGTTGGAAGAGATGAAGAGACAAATAGATAAGTTACTGGAGCAAGGATATATCCAACCCAGCAAGTCACCTGGGGAGCACCAGTATTTTTTGTGAAAAAGAAAGATGAGACACTCAGGATGTGCATTGACCAGAGAGCAAACTTAGCTACAGTAAAGAATAAGCACCCTGTACCTTGGATTGATGTGCTTTTGGACCAACTCAATGGCGACACTATTTTCAGCAAGATTGACCTTATGTCAGGATACAACCAGATTGGGGTGAAACCAGAAAACATCCCTAATGCAGCATTCAATACCAGATATGGATATTCTGAGTACTTAGTCATGAGTATTGGCCATACCAATGCCCCTGCAATATGCATGACCTTGAAGCAAACAGTTCTCCAGGAGTACTTTGACAAATTTGCGCTAATCTACCAAGACAACATATTGATATACCACAAGACAGAAGGGGACCACTTGGTGCACATTAGAAGTTTTGAAGAAGCTAAATGAGAATACACTGTATGGCCAGCTAGCAAAGTGTGAATTCCTGAAGGAACATGTTGAAAATCCGGTACACACAGTGACTCGCAAAGGAGTGACCTTAGACCCCAAGGAGGTTGAGGTCATCAAGAGTCTGAGACAGCCCCATAGCATATTGGAACTCAGATCCTTCCTTTGAATGGTTGCCTATTATTGGAAACTTGTCAAGTCCTTTGCAAGTATTGCAGCTTTTTCAACTGATATTCTCAAGAGAGACAACAGTATAATGTGGGACATTGCCTGTGAGACTGCCTTTCAGACACTCAAGGATGAACTTGCTAAGCTGCCATGCTGAAGAGTCCCATACTTCAGAAAATAGTTTGCTCTGTGCACAGATGCTTCAGATTATGCATTAGGCAGAGTACTGAGCCAAGAATATGAGTGACAGGACTACCCTGTTGCTTTTGAGCTCAAGAAATTGAATTCCACAGAACAAAACTATCCACCGCATGGAAAGGAGATGCTTGCTATAGTACACTGCTTGAAGACATGGAGATGCTATACTGAAGGAGTCAAATACACTCTGAAGACTGATCATGCCTCCCTCAAGTATTCATTTACTCAGAAGGTACTCTCTAGAAGAATGACAAGATGGAGTGAATACATTCAGCAGTTTGATTTGAAGATTGTCTACTGCCCTGGAAAAACAACACAGATGCTGATGCCTTATCAAGACTAGAACAAGTTGCACAACTAACTTGGTGCATGAATCAGATTAGCCTAGCCTATTACCAAGGTACTTGGAGGACCAAGTCATTCCTAATGAGGTGGATTAAGATATCAAGAAGATAATCCCGGATGAAGCCAGCAAGTTTGTAGAACAGTATGAAACACCCTACCAAATTGTTGATGGAAGCCATATTACCTATTGCCCTTATGTTGCTTGCCTGGATTTAATACATAAGCTACACAATGGATATGGACATCTTGGAGCTGAAGGGACCTATAGCCTTGTGAAAGCCAGAGCATGGTGGCCGGGAATGCAACATGACAGTGAGAAGCTAGTGAAAACATGCCCAAATTGCCATATCAACTAAGGCCAACCACAGAGAATTGCTGAACTCTTTCCCTTAGAGCCTGTAAGACCATTTGAAATGTTACAAGTCTTGGTATAAGAGTTGTAGAGGAATAGGGAGTTTAGCTAGTGTTGTATTCACTAAAACTTGAACTCATCTTTATTGAGATTCCAGCAGCTCCTTATATACATTTTGCCAGATCAATTGCTAACGAATTGTATTCCCTAATGTAGGCTGTGGCTGATGACACATTTGATTGCATCATCATCTCCCAATAAGATCCTACCTAATACATCTATTTCTGTCTGATAAGGATCTGCTGATTCATTTGCTCACTGATGTTACTGATTTGATGGACAATACTGATATACTGATAATCTGAGCATATAACTAATTGACTTGACTAAAAACTGATCTAACTTAAACATTTAAGCAGCAGATAACAACAGAAAGCTGGGGAATTGATTTTATTGGAAGACTGCCAACTACCAGGAAATGCAACCATTGGATCTTAGTAGCAATTGACCATGCCACCAATTGACCAGTGCCCAAAGCTGTACCTATATCCAGTGAGCAAGAAGTTGCAAGTTTCATCTACCATGAGATCCTTATAAAGTTTGGATGCCCTGTGGACATTCTATTACATAGGGGTGCAAACTTTATTGTTATTACAAGAAAAGAGATACAGAGGAACCCTCTCAGCTGTAGTAGGGGAGAATGTTACAATCTGCCGCTGGATTGATCTTGCACTCTACGGCACTCTCTGGCACTATAATTTCTACCATGATGCCAGTGGTATGATACAGCTACTGGTAATTTTACTCAATCTTACTTATGTTGCTCAGAATAGTGTTTTCCTTGCTTTATTTACTCTTCATAATGCTCCAGACACATTTCTCTCAGTGGATGTCTTCTTGTATTTAACTTACTGTGCATTAATAAGTATCTTAACTATTTTACCTATTCTGCTATTTTCACCTATATATGACTTTCCTCTGTATTTACCTGCCAATATGCTGAATCTCTTCAGATATCCAAATGTGTGCTCTACCCTTACTCTGAAATGATTAAATATCTCATTGTAGAGCTTCTGCTTCCTGCTAAGCACACCATTCCTTGGCTTCCTATAAGCTGTAATACATCCTAATCTCTGACAATCCTCTCCTATATAGGCTAAGTCTGCCATACATTTCTCCCCTCTACTGAATTCAGGATGATTCTCTACCCAGAGTGCTTTGTCATGCCTACTTCCAGCAAATGGCCCACTAAACCAGATGATGTTACCCTCAATGTCAGACAGTGCTTGAAACTTCACACAGTGTGCCTTGTACTTGCCAGAATAAAAGTGCCTCTGCCCTCTAGAAGGTCTGTTAATCCTCACTGGGAAGGTATCCAAAATACTCCTGATATGGAACCTGTTGCTGAACACTCTGGGATATGGAAGTCTATTGGAGCTTCTGAACCTAGTATTCCAAGCTTGCTCTAAGTCATTCATACCCTCTGCAAGGTGGTTCTCCATTGCTGTCAGCTGAGAATGAAAGCTTCTAGGACTTTTGTTGCCATGGATGGTGGGATGAAACCTTGTAGGGCAATAGTTCTTGTAATAGCAGAGAAGCTTAACAAGGGATCTCCTTGAGTGGATTGGGGTTGATGGTCCACAGTACTTGGTATAGATCTCCTCCAGTGTGTCAAAAGGAAATCCAGTGGTAGTGATGGGATTGATGAGAAAAGACCATTCAGATGAGTCAGTCATATTAAAATTGATGGATGATTGCATAGAGGCAGTTTGAATCAATTCGGCACAATCTGTGTTATTTATCTGATTTTTAACACATTATGGTTAAATCTCCATCAATTGCCATGTATCCCATCATTATGTTGCAAAAATCATCCGCAAACAATGCCTTGGTACTTTTATTGATGCTTGAATAATAGATCTATAATCAAATAGGAAATCTGCAATTGATGTGATCTGATCCGTGTCAACGCAATCCAAGATGCATCATGCATAATATATGGAAAATTCAACAATCACTTTAGTTTTCATATATATTTCATATAAGACCAGGTTGATGCCAATATACTGCTGTATAAGTATCCAAATCTGTTGCTATGGTCCCCATACCAAGCCTCAACTCATCTTTAGTACAACCCAGACAAAACCCATCCCCCAGCTCACAAGTGCGGTCCGGACCGGAAAAGTCAATGTCGGATCTGTTCAAGTTCTCGCCAAATGATTTTAGTATGGCCCAAGTGTCTATGATGAGCCTTCATACAGATATTTGGGCACTACTGATTAATCTAGCAGAACTAGATACCTCAGAGAGTCAACAAAAATGGAAGAATTTGAGTAGAAAGCTGTGGCATGAGTTCTACATCAAGATGCCAGCCGATGTATGTAAAAAGATATATAACAAGACAAGTATTGAAATCAAGAATGAGCTGAGAGTGAGGGGATTTGACAAAGAAGCCTTGCGGGAACGATTTTGCGCGCAATTTGCACAGTACGGGCCGGACGCGTCCGTTTGTGCCTCAACTTTGGGAACCAAAGAGATTTTGAATGAGTTTTTGCCTCAAATGACTAATGTACTACGTGATATATTAGTAGAGCTAAGTGGCTTCCAAGAGCAATATACACAGGACTCATCCAGGCAACAGCTCCAAAGTATCAGACAGAGGGTAAGTGAATACCTTGAGGAATCAGATGGTGAGCTTCAGGAGGAAGAATACAGACCGCAAGCAACATTGTCCAGATTGCGCCAGCACACCTTGCTGGATTCCCTACCATCTCTTGCAACCACAGCGCGCTGGTGCACGTCAGTCCAGACCACGCCAACACCCTTTACCAGAACGCCTTGCGTTGAGTCAACGCGCATTGGGTCAATGCGCGCACTTCAGAGCAAAACTACAAGAACTTGCCAAACTGCTCATTTAGACACAAGTCCATTGGAGCGGACCAAGTTGTGTCAACATGTGGCATCACATCAAACTCAGCCAAGGGCCATCTCAACGTGTCAAGGCGCACCTGCACGTGCCGTTTTGCCTGACCATCAGCAAGTTACTTCTGGTGAACTGACTGATGATGACCAACATGAAGTGCCTCAACCACTGGAGCCCTTGGCAAGTAAAAGAACGCGTCAGCGTGTGGCACTACAGGCCGGTTCAGTTGGTTCAGTTGGAGCAATTCAGCATGGCCAAGCTGCAGCATTGCATTCATCAACTAGGAGGCAAAATACTGACTACAAATACACAAGTAGCCAAGATGATAGTCAGCCAGGAAGTATTATAGGTGTGCAAAGTGAGTCACTACCAAATGCTTCAGTAGTAATCCCTGTGAGAAAAAAACCCAGGAGAAGATGATGCAATTGCTTTGAATTGCTCACATTTGTAATGATCCCAACAACCCTTTTTTTTTGCAATCCGAATCAAGCCATTGTAAATCAGTGATCATCAAATTTTTGATATAAGTAATATCAAGGTTGTCTCACATTTGAGACAGAACCCCTATAAATAAACACCCTGCATATATATACGTCATCTATAATACCAGTGCAGCTATTGGATCTGTTTTGCACCTACACAATCGCTTGCGTGCTAGCTATGACACCTTGTCCAATCACTAGGATCAGGGATTTACTTGCTCAATGGGCACAATGGGATATTTGATGGCAAATCAGGTAACTTTTTCAGTAGTCAATGAGCCAATTGGGGGCTGCCAGCTTCAGGATACTTTTGGGCCAATTAACCACTGAGATACCGTCCAATTGGAGTGAGGGTAACCAAAATGGTAAGTATCAGTGTAGTTTATAGTGTGATACACATTTATTTCCATTTACATCAAAGAAACATATCCAAATACCGGATTTTACCTGCCATTATAGCGGTATCCAATTGCGCACATGATGCAAACATTACGAGTTGGCGCAATCATCCACGCCAACCTCATTGTGTCAGATTGTGCCATAGTGTGCAAGATCGTCCCGCATAGTGCAAAATTGTCCAAGAACAATCCTGCCTTCTGGTAGCTATAATATTGCGCCACATTGGGCCATGAGTGCCAAATGATGCTATAGTTTGCCTGAGAGGCCTAGTGAGCCTATACTTGGCCACAGAGTGTGAAACATAGCTCTGCAACTTCATGCAAAGCTGCCTATGTGTTTCATGCATTGTGATGGAGAAAATCCATTTTTTGACCTTTTTTTTAGGTCAATGTTGTGCAGGATGTGTAAGAGCACAAAAGGATTGAAGATATGCATCTGGTACTCCATACCCATGGCACTCTGAATCTAGCCCCAATGGCTTGTAACTTGTCACAAAAATGCATGGCACTATCTTGGTCCACTGGTACTATCTGGCACTATAAGTGCTTGGATAGATCTTACTTTAGGGCTAATAATTAAATATAGTGCTAGATAGTACTTGTGGACCAAGATAGTGCCATGCATTTTTCTAACATGCTACAGGCCACAGGAGCTAGATTCAGAGTGCCGTGGGTATTGAGTACCTGATACATGTCTTCAGCTCTTCTGTGCTCTTACACATCCTGCACAACATTTATCCACAAAAAACATCAAAAAATGGGTTTTCTCCTGCATCATAGGTGAGAAACAGGGGTTGCTTTGCATGAAGATGCAGAGATATGTTTTACACCCTGTGGCCAAGTATAGGTTCACTTGGTCTCTCTGGCACACTATGGCATCATTTGGCACTCAGGGCTTAATGTGGTACTATCCAACGGAACAAGTCTATTATTTAGGGTCTTATTGGGTGATGATGATGCAATCAAATAAGTCATCAACCACAGCCTACATTAGGAAATACAATCAGTCAACAACTGATCTGGCAAATGTATATAAGGAGCAGCTGGAACCTCAACAAAGATGAGTTACAGCTTTAGTCAATACAATATTAACTAAACTCTCTATTCCTCTGCAACTCTTATAACAAGACTTGCAACACCTGCAGATCACAACACATATGTGAAACAGCTCAAAAAGTGTATGATCATCCTAGTTCTTTATGGGGATAACCTAATAATATCTACCACTGATCAGATTCTGTCAGCAAGTTTGAGATGAAAGATCCTGGAAAACTGAGCTATTCCCATGAAATCCAAGCCAATTTGGACATGCCTACATAGATAATTGTGCTGAATCAGTCCAGCTGGGACATTCTTAGATGCCTCAAAGTGAAGGATTGCAGACCTGCAGCTACCCCTATGGCAATAATCTAAAATTGAGCATAACTCATTCACTTTTAGGTGAATGTGGCCCAAATAAGTACTAAAATTTCCCTATCAATCAATAGTTGGTAGCCTGATGTACTTGATGCTGTCTACATGTCCCAATATTACAGTGGCAGCAGGAATAGTCCATCAATTCATGCAGAAATATGGATTAAATCAAGTTACAGCAGTTAAGCTTAGATATCTACAAGGCACCATAAATATGGTGCTGGAATTCTCCAGAGCAGCTAATAGGCAAGAACTTGATGTTTACAGTGATTCAGATTGGGGTTGGGATCTGATTGACAGACACTCTACCAGAGGGTATGTATTTTGTTACGCTGGTGCAGCTATTTTTGGAATTGCAAGAAATAACCCATTGTGGCCCTATCTACAACTGATGCTCAATATATGGCTACTTGTCAAGCAGCTAAGCTATATGACTACAAAAATATTTTAAAGACTTAGCTTTTAATATGGAATTACTAACATGTATTTACCAGGATAGTTCAAGTTGTATTTCATTAGCTAGGAATCTCACTAATCATGCAAGAACCAAGCACATTGATATTCAGCAACACTTTGTCAGGGAAGCAGTAGAAAATAACTTGGTAGTGTTAGTCTCTGGCCAACTGCCAAAATGATGGCAGATATATTGACAAAACAAATGGCTCGACCTCAATTTGAGAATATGAGAGAGGAATTAGGGTTAAGAAATTATTTAGGTGAGGGGGAGTGCAGAAATTTTGGACTATTTGGTATCATTCAGCAGCACAAAGTTTACTTAACAATTATTGACTAGTCTTGGCCATAGTAGGACTAATTTACAGCCCTTACTTTGATGCTGACTGTAAATATAAAATCCTATGATTATTCCCCTATGTTCAGGTCAAAAAGCACTCTTTACCAAACATTATGTACTAACCCTGAAACTATTACAAAATGCTCCTGAATGTTGAGAAGCCCTCTTTACTTAGTATTACATTTGTATTACTTCTATAAATGTATAAATACAGAGCCTCTTTACAAATAAACAATAGCTCAACTATTATCACTGTTTTTGGATAAGTTGCTGATTTTCAAATCACTACTTGAATTGCAAAAGTTACAATGCAAAATTGTTGCTCCTGAGTATGGCAACATTGCTGGAGCTGATGAAACCAGCTGGAAGACATGGCCTAAAAGGCTACAACACATTAGGGAACAGAAAATGAGCCAATTGGGGAAAAATCAACTTGTTTTGGGCCTAAATTACTCAATTCTGATGAGGTTGAGTGTCTGTAAGGGATGTTCATGCAGCAAACAAGCTAGGCAGCACTTCAGGAACTCAGGAGGCACTAACACCACTAAAATATTGGCTATTATACACTTGGATATATGTGGGCCCATGAGGACACTGACCTTTGGAGCCAAGAGACACTCAATAACATTTATTGATGACTAGGCAAGATTAACATCATTACTTCCTGAAAGCAGAGGATGAGGTTTTAATGAGGTTAAAGTACTTCAAGAACATGGCAGATGCACTAACAGGGTGCCAATTGAAGTTACTTCAGGGTGACAAGGGAGGGGAATACTGCTCATCTATTGGTATACTTCAACAGACCAGTGTTCCACATACTCCATTGCAGAATGGAGCAGTAAATATGCAGATGGAACAGTAGTAGATAAGAGAAGATCTTTACTACATAATTAGGGAATGGAATGCAGGTTTTGAGCTGAGTTGGTTGCTACATTCAGTTTACATCAACAATAAATGCCCAACAACAGTACTAACTGATTCCACACTGTTTGAAGCATATACAGGCAAAAAACTAGACTTCCAGCACTGCTAGATCTTTGGCAGTGATGTCTCTTATTACATCCTTGACCATAAACACTCAAAGCTGCAACCTAAGAGTAGAGAAGGGATCTTTCTTTGCTATTGTGAAGATTCTAAAGGGTATAGAATGAATGCTTGCAAAATTCAGAAGTTGATCAGGAACAAGGATGTTGTATTTGAGAATCCTGATTAAAAAGCCACTTAAATCATTGGTCAGCAGCCTGATATGCAATCAACCCTAATGAAGATGAGTACCTAATTAAGCAAGATATGGAAGACATTACTACAAGTTCCAGATCAGAGCTGTCTATCCTAGTCAGGAGATCTACCAGAATAAACTTTCCCTATCAATCAATGATGTATTTGATGCTGTCTACCTGTCCAGATATTGCAGTGGCAGTTGGAATAGTCAGTCATTTCATGCAGAATTATGGATCTGATTATATTTCAGTAGTTAAACAAATCTTCATTTATCTGCAAGGCACTATTAATACGGTTTTAGACTACTCTGGAACAACTAGTAGGCATAGATTTAATAGCTATAATAATTCAGATTGGGGCAGGTATGTAATTAACATATGCTCTACCACTGGGTAAATATTTCTTCATGCTAGTGCAGCTAATACCTGGAATTGCAAGAAACAACCAACTTTAGCCCTATCTACAATCAAAGCTTAGCCTATGGCTGATTGTCAAGCAGTCAAGGAGGCTATATAACCACAAATATTACTCAAAGACATAGGTTTCAACTCAGATGAACCAGCATGTATATATCAGAATAATCAAAGTTGTACTTCACTAGTTAAGAACCCTACTAATAATGCCAGATCTAAGCACACAGATATGTTATGATCTACCACTTGATTTTTTAAGTATGATCAATTTCATTCAAGTCAATTAGTTATATGTTTAGCCTATCAGTATATCAGTGTTATCTATCAAATCAATAGCATCAGTGAGCAAATGAATCAGCAGATCCTTATCTGACAGGAAAAGATAGAATAAGTAGGATCTTGTTGGGTGATGATGATGCAATCATATGAGTCATTGGCCACAACCTACATTTGGAAACACAAATAGTTAGCAATTGATCTGGCAAAGTGTATATAAGGAGCTACAGGAACCCCAATACAATTAGTTCAAGTTTCATTGAATACAATACCAGCTAAGCTCCTGATTACTCTACAACTCTTATACTAAGACTTAGAACTCAAGCAAAGATAAGATTCTTCATGGTCAATGAATATCTCCAACCAGGATCCAAGGGCATTTTCTATTCTAGTGGACCTGCTAGCAGGGATAATCTGCTGGGATCTGGAACTTTTAAAGTTTTCTTTTTTGTCCAACTGGATTAGGTATGCATCTTCTTCATTAGTGGTGGTTACATCAGCAGGTAGTTGGCCAATGATCCCAATGGGTTTCCAATCTGAATTCTCCTCAAATATATTGTCCCTGCTCTTGGTCAGCTTCTGAATTTTGCCATCATACTGTTGCAATTTAAGAATTGATTTGTATACAAGGAACTTATCAAGAAATAGTGATATTAGTTCAACTGTTATTAATTCATAAGGAAGCTGAATATTTATACCTTTGTTGAAGTAATACAGCTGTGCCACTAAGTAAGGAGGGTTTCTCAATATTCAGGAGCATTCTGTAACAGTTTCAGGGTTAGTACGTAATAGCTAGTATTAGTGCTAATGTTACAAGTAGTAGTATAAGAGTTGTAGAGGAATAGGGAGTTTAGCAAGTATTGTATACACTAAAACTTGAACTGATTTTTATTGAGGTTCCAGCAGCTCCTTATATACATTTTGCCAGATAAATTGCTGACTAATTGTATTTCCTAATGTAGGTTGTGGCTGATGACTCATTTGATTGCATCATCATCACCCAATAAGATCCTACTTTATACATCTATTTCTGTCTGATAAGGATCTGCTGATTGATTTGCTGACTAATGCTACTGACTTCATAGATAATACTGATATACTGATAACCTAAACATATACTAATTGATTTGACTAAAAACTGCTCTAACTTAGACATTCAAGCGGCAGATCATAACATCTGCACTCTGAGATACTTTGGCCTGAGCCTCTTTGTATCTTTGTTCCAGCTAATGGTGTCTACTTGGATGATTGAGTTCATCTTCTAGGGCATCTCTAAGCTTTGGTTGTGTGAAATCTCCCAGAAACCTTGGTTCACATTGTTATACCAAGTAAAATGGCAATTGTTGGGTGGTATTGTGCACTCTAACTCAATAGGCAAAAAATGTGTGGTCTATACACTCAACCCATCTACTGACAGTTCTATTTGCATAGTTGGTCATTTTCTTCCAAATAATCAATTAAACCACTTGGGAACTCTATTACTTCTAGGGCAATATGACAAGATTTTCATATGTTTGATCTACTGCATTTCCAGGTAGGCTTCTGATGTCTTTTGCCTAAATATGGCTCCTCTAATGGGTTAAATCTCCACAGGCATCCAAACAACATTAGGATCTCATGGTATATGTAATTTGCAACATCTTATTTGCTGGCTACAGGTACAGCGTTGGCCACTGTCCATATAGTGGCATGATCAATTGCTATATTCCCCATCTCCCATATGGTCTTATAGGCTCCAAGGGAAAGAGTTCAGCAATTTTCTGTGGCTGGCCTTAGCTGATTTGGCAAATTTGGTATGCTTTCACAAGCTTATCAATATCTTGTTTCATTTGGGGCCACCATGCTCTGGCTTTCACAAGGCTATAGATTCCCTTAATTCCAAGATGTCCATATCCATTATGTAGCTTATGTATTAAATCCAGGCATACAACATAAGTGCAATAGGCAGTAGGGCTTCCATCAACAGTGTGGTAGAGTATCACTACATATTTGCTGGCTTCATCCTGGATTATCCTCTTGATATCCTCATCCACCTCATTAGGAATGGCTTGGTCCTCCAAGTACTTTGGTAATAGTCTAGGCTAATTTGATTCATGCACCAATTTGAGTTGTGCAACTGGTTCTAATCTTGATAAGGCATCAGCATCTATGTTGTTTTTCCAGGGCAGTAGACAATCTTCAAATCAAACTGCTGAATGTATTCACTCCATCTTGTCATTCTTCTAGAGAGTACCTTCTGGGTAAATGTATACTTGAGGGAGGCATGATCAGTCTTCAGAGTGCATTTGACTCCTTCAAAACAGCATCTCCATGTCTTCTAGCAGTGTATTAGAGCATGCATCTCCTTCCCATGCACTGGATAGTTTTGTTCCGCTGAGTTCAGCTTCTTGGAATCAAAGGCAACAGGGTAGTCCTTTCCCTTGTGTTCTTTGCTCAACACTCCATCAATTGCATAATCTGAAGCATCTGTGCACAGAGTAAACTCTTTTCTGAAGTTAGGTATTCTTATGCTTGGCAGCTCAACAGGTTCATTCTTGAGTGTCTGGAAGGCAGTTTCACAAGCTATAATCCACTTATAGGTATTGTCTTTCTTGAGGATATTAGTTAAAGGGGCTGCAATACTTGCAAAGGACTTGACAAATGTCCAATAATAGGAAACCATTCCAAGGAATAATCTGAGCTCTGTTAGGCTATGGGGCTGCTTCAGATTCTTGATAACTTCAACCTTCTTAGGGTCTAAGGTTACTCCTGTGCTAGTCACTATGTATCCCAGATATTCAACATATTCCTTGAGGAATTCACACTTGGGTAGCTTGCTATTAAGCTTGTTCTCACTTAGCTTCTTCAAGACCTTTTCAGTGTGCACCAAGTGATCCTCTTCTGTCTTGCTGTATATTGATATATCATCTAGGTACATTATCACAAACATATCTAGGTAATCCTGGAAGACAGTCTGCATCAGGGTCATGAATGTTGCAGGGGCATTTGTGAGACCAAAATTCATGACTAATTCTCAGAATGTCCATATCTGGTATTGAATGCTGTCTTAGGGATGTCTTCTGGCTTCACCCCAATCTGGTTGTATCCTGACATGAGGTCAATCTTGCTGAATATAGTGGTGCCATTGAGTTGGTCCAAAAGCTCATCAATCCAAGGTATGGGGTACTTATATGTCACAGTAACTGAGTTGAGGGCTCTCTAGTCAATGCACATCCTAAGTGTTCCATCCTTCTTCTTCACAAAAAGTTCTGGTGCCCCCAAAGGTGACTTGCTTGGTCTGATATATTCTTGCTCCAGAAACCGATCTATTTGTCTCTTCATAACTTCCAACTCCAATGGACTTATTCTGTAAGGTGTCTTACTCACTGGAGGGCTATCTCCTGTCTCATAGGCAGGATCCATGTCTCTGACTGGTGATAGACTTACAAGCTCTTCTAGAAATACGTCTGAATATTCCTTCAAAAGAGTATGGACCTTCTGGGGTTCTGGAGTAGAGGAATCCTCCTGTAATACTGCAATGAGGAGCATTGCCACAATATGGTCAAAGGTTCTTGATGGCTGATGTCCATTTCTTCTCTGAGGGCAGTGCTTTGCAATATGTCCCTGCTTGTGGCAATTGAAGCAAAGTCCTTTATTCTTACATCCTTCTGAGGTAGGATTCTTCTGCAGAGCATATATTTCCATTGGCACTGCTTCTGACTGTCTTCTTTTATAGTGATTGTAGCCTCTCTGATTAGTCATTGTGGGCTTCCCAACTCCAAATATAGCTGAGTTGTAGTTAATGGCAATCTTGATGGCTTCTTCAATAGTCTGAGGTCTTCAATAATTCACTTCCTTACAGGTTCTTTTGTTCAACCTATCAATAAAGTATCCAACTTGATTCAGAGGGTCCATTCTTTCAATTTCCCCAAGTAGACATTTATATTCATAGATGTACTCTTGTACCATTCCTTTCTGCCTGAGTGTCTTCAACTTTCCTCTTAGTAGTGTCTGTTGGTGTGGGGGCTCAAGGCATACTGAATTTCTGGCACAAACTCATCCCAGGTAGAGATTGTAGAGCATTCCATCATAGTGGCTGACCTGATCTTGTTCTGGTACCACTGTAAAGCTGCATCTGCCAGGTAAGAGGCTGCATAATGTAACTTGTTTCCTGGAGCAATTCCTTTAGCCTTGGAAGCTTCTTCAATCCTGGAAGAGCCTAGTCCCCAGGTTTTCATTGACTCTATCACGGTACCAGTTGACCTTCACATTAAAGTTGCCCTTGACAGGGTTTTGCTGGCTTTGGGGCACGGTAGTCATTCCTTGTTGCTGCTGGCTAAGGATCAGGAGTGACTGTTGCTGCTGGGCCAGGATTTGTTGCATAGCATTCTTCCATTCTTGATTTTTGGACATCTTGAGGGAGGCTTCTTCTTTCTTCAGGAAGAATGTTGCTGGTTATTGCTGCTACCAATGTTACAAGTCTTGGTATAAGAGTTGTAGAGGAATAGGGAGCTTAGTTAGTATTGCATTCACTAAAACTGTAACTGATCTTGATTGAGGTTCCAGCAGCTCCTTATATACATTTTGCCAGATCAGTTGCTGACTAATTGTATTTCCTAATGTAGGCTGTGGCTGATGACCCATTTGATTGCATCTTCATCACCCAATAAGATCCTACTTAATATATATATTTCTGTCTGATACAGATTTGCTGATTCATTTGCTGACTAATGCTGCTGATTTGATAGATAATACTGATATACAGATAAACTAAACATATAACTAACTGATTTGACTAAAAGAACTGATCTAACTTAAACATTCAAGCAGCAGATCATAACACAGCTATACAAATGAGCCCAATCACTTCTGGATAAGTGTCAATCTTGCTATAACATGCTCTAGTTGCCTGCTTAAGCCCTTAAAATAATTTCACAAGTCTGCACATCTTATGGGGGCCTTTTGGATCAATAAGACTTTCTAGTTGCTCTATATTTATTGTTTCTTTCAGGCCCTGTGTAGAAAGGCTGTTTTGATGTCCATTTGATGTGGGTCTAGACTGTATACAGCTGCCAGAGCTAGAACTGTCCCAAAGGAGCATTATCCCTTCAAGATACACCCAGTTTGTGCTTCTGCCATGTTGTTGAAGTGCTTAAACATCTCTGAAGCCTCATCCTGTGTTTTAAGGCAGTACACCCATGTATAACTTCATCATCTGTACTAGTATTGATACTGTAAAGTTCTTCTGCAAGTGTCTCCATTCTGGTAATGAGTTGTATCATGTCATCATCTGGCTTCTTCCTCATGTTGAAGAACTTTTGTTTTAAAAAAAGCCTGCTTGATACTGACTTTGCTCTAAAAATCTTCCCTACGGATTTCCATGCTGCTTTGGCAGTATTTAAAGCATGAATTTGTCCAATGAGGGAATCCTGTGCATTGACACATATGGCATTAATAGCCTTTCTCATCTTCTCCTGAAGCTTCTATACTTTTTTTGCTGTTCCCTTAGGCTCAACATCTCTTGCAGCTTCTCTATTCCAAAGCTTCCTATCCTCAAGGTGGATTTGCATCTTGATTCTCCTAATTCTGTAGTTCTTCCTATCAGACCTCTCCTTTAAAGGGAAGATATTGGTATTGTACTCTTTGCTTGTAGATGTGATCTTGAGAATTGATTGAGGCTATTGGGACTCATAACTAGTTGCAATCAAAGAAACAATTGGATATAAGGAACTTATCAAGAAATAGTGATATTAGTTAAACTGTTATTTATTCATAAGGAAGCTGAATATTCATATCTTTGTAGAAGTAATAAAACTTTAACACTAAGTAAGGAGCACCTCTCAACACTCAAGAGCACCCTGTAACAGTTTCAGGGTTAGTACATAATGTTTAGCAAAACTGCTAATTTGATCTTGACTACATGAGAAGAATCATAGGATCATACATTTGAAGAAAGTGGCAAAGTTAGGGCTGTAAGTCAGTCCTACAGGGACCAAGACTTGTCCACAGCTGTTAAGTAAACTTTTAGCTGCAGAATGATACTAAATAGTGCACTATATCAATAATTGTTCCTTTTTCACACTCCTTACCTCCTGACTCAAGCTATGTAGTCACTTTCTGGGCACACAAATTGGTTTATTAGTGTTGAAAACTCTGTTGTGGCTCAATTGCTGCTTGTACAAACCTATATAAGTCTCTATACCCAACACTGACATAAAGCCTAGCCCCACACTTGACAAGTAACATTATTAGAATCCACCATTTAATAAGTATTTCTGCTCTAGCACCCTTTTTCCATGAATTTGGCCAAAATCCTTTAGCTCTATGGCATTGTTCATTCACTGGATCTCATATTTCCTGTGATTCAGCTAGCACTTCAAGGCCTAACACCCTATCTGTCAGTCTCTGCAATAAATCCTTGCAATATTCTAGTGCATTTTCCAGAGCACTGCTCTTGAGGAATGTAGCAACCTCTGGGTGAGCCTGTTAATGTACCAAATTACCACTATAGGCATCATGATAGTGTTTTGGGTTCTGGACATTGTTGTTTTGTTTGTTGATGGGATCTCAACTCTGACCATAATGCAGAATGTGGAGACTGTGGTAGACATATTACCTTTCTCTGCAAACTCATCCACCTTATTGCAGTCTTGCTCAGTCAGCTGTGCGTTCAACTGTTGTCAAAATAGCTGGTACCTTTGGGGCAATATTTCTTGGTTCTTATGGGATATAACCTGTTCTATGCTGATAGCAATAATTAGCAAGAACTGCAGCTTTTTTCTCCCACTTCCCTGTCTTTGGTTTGTGTAGACTTATTTCCCTTTGCCTACATCTTTATCACTGCCAGGTCTTCCACTACCACTTTGACTGAGTGCTTGTAGTACTATACTACATTCTCTCCTTGATGAATGCTGCACTAATGCCTTTATTTTAACCTGCATTTCCTTACAGGAACTCCTCTGACTACCTAATGTCTCTTACCTGCTTCTTTGAAGCTTTCAGCCTTGTTTGTGACAAGCTCTTGTGAATGATGCAGTTTTTTATTATTCCCAGGTCTTTCACTGGTACTTTGACTGAATGCATCCTGCATTGAACTATAGTTACTCCTTAATAAATGTTGCACTGGCACATCTATTTCTTCCTATTCATCTCCAGCTGGTACTCCTCTGGGTATCTGTGGTCTCTTGCTGCTTATTTGGATCTTTCAGCTCTGTTTGTGACATGCATGTGAAGAAGCTGCTGGATTTTAGCCATGGCACCATTGTTCTTCAGCTTTCAATAGTTTCTGCTACTTGTGAGATAGTTACTAAGTGTACCAATGCTGGCCATAATCTATATGCTTACTGGAGTCCAGGATAACACTTATGAATAGATCTAGTGCATTCTGCTTGGACTTGAGTTCCTAATGGTCCTATGGTGTTTTGGCCTCAATATGATATCATGCAAGACTTCTTACAGCCTTGTGAATAATGGCTCACTGTGCATTGTTGCACTAAATGGCCTTGGGGATCCTTAAAGACCTTTGATTTTTAGGTTTAGGTACAAATATTACAATCACTCGCCCTCCATGTTGTGTTGGTTTTTCTGTGGGCTCTATCTTTGGCCACTGTTTTGTGCTTCACATACTTTACAATGTCCCACAACTGTTTTATTGAGAAATAGCTCAATTTTAGTCTGTGGCATTCACCTACTTAGTTACTTCTGTGCAGCAAAGATAATGCATTCTCTGCATGGGATACAAAGTCAGGGTAGAGTTAGAGATATTGTGTTCCATCCACTACCCAGAGTACTTCTTACAAGCTCAAAGCAGACTCCATACATAAGTGTGAATATACAAATGCAAGGACTCAATGAGCTGGATATGAACTTATTCAAGTAGCTTCCTGAAGCTATTTATAGTAAAGGCACATCTGAAGCATGGGGAATTGTATGTCAAGATCATAGAAATATTCATACAGATGTAGATCACCAATACCAACTTGGCGCATCTGTTGAAATATTGGACTATTTGGTATCATTCAGCAGCTAAAAATTTACTTAACAATTGTAGGCTAGTCTTAGTCACTGTAGGACTTATTTACTGCCTTAACTTTGCCACTTTCTCCAGATATATGATCTTATGATTATTCCCCTATAGTCAGGATCAAATTAGCACTATTACCAAACATTATGTACTAACCCTGAAACTGTTACAGAATGCTCCTGAATATTGAGAAACCCTCCCTACTTAGTGTTGCAGCTGTATTACTTCTACAAAGGTATAAATACTGAGCTTCTTTATGAATAAACAATAGTTCAACTATTATCACTATTTCTTGATAAGTTCCTTATATCCAAATTACTTCTTAAATTGCAACAGGTTATGAGCCCCAATTGCCTTAATCTATTCTAAAGATGACTTCTACCAGCAAACAAATCAATACCAACATCTTCCCTGTAAAGGAGAGGTTTGATGGGAAGAACTACAGACTTTGGAGAATCAAGATGCAGATCCACCTTGAGGAAAGAAAGCTTTGGAACATAGTAACAGGAAAGGAAGTTGAGCCCAAAGGAACAGCAGAAGATCTGGAGAAGTTTCAAGAGAAGGAGAGAAAGGCCTTCAATGCAATATGCATCAATGTGCAAGACTCCTTCATTGGACAAATCCATGCCTCAAATACTGCCAAAGCAGCACGGGAATCCTTAGAGAAGATCTTTAGGGCAAAGTCAGTATCAAGCAAGCTTTATTTGAAACAAAAGTTCTTCAACATGAGAAAAAAGCCAGATGATGACATGCTACAACTCATTACCTGAATGGAGACACTTGCAGAAGAACTTTACAGTATTAATGCTGGTGTAGATGATGAAGAAAAGATACTCTGTCTGCTTTGCAGCCCACCAGACAAGTATGAGCCACTTATACTTTCTTTTGAAAGCAGAGAAGACAACTTGACTTTAGACTATGTCAAAGGAAGACTTCTCCATGAAGAACTCAGACATAATGATCAAGCAGAGAAAATTGAAGATAATGCTTTATTCAGTTTAGAAAGGCATACAGAAAAGAAGGAAAAGCAACAAAACGGAAGAAAACCTGGCTGCTGTAACTACTGTAAGAAGCCAGGACACTGGGCAAGAGAATGCAAGAAGAAACAAGCAGACAAAAAACAGAAACTAGAGCAGGCAAACCATATAACTACTGATGAACAGTTATTTGTCACTGTACAAGAGAGTGCAAGTAACCAAAGTAATGAATGGTATATTGACTCTGGAGCGTCACAGCATATTTGTGGTATAAAGGATTGGTTCAGCAACTTAAAGACTATTCCGGTAAGAAAGGTTTATCTGGGAGATAACTCTGCATTGGAAGCTACCGCCAGTGGGTCTATACAACTAAATATGAGTGATAACTCAGGGGCAACAACAGCAAAACTGACTGACGTACTCTATGTAACTGGAATAGCTAAGAACCTACTCTCAGTCAGTAAAGCAACTACTCAGGGACTGAAATTTGTTTTTACTAAGCTGAGCTGCTCAACATTGAGTGAAAATGGACAAAAATTAGCTTCAGGAATCAGAGATCACAATATATACAAGTTACAATGCAAGATCATTGTACCTGAGTATGTCAACATTGCTGAAACTGATGAAACCAACTGGGAGACGTGGCATAGGAGGCTAGGACACATAGGGGAACAGAAAATGAGCCAATTGGTGAAAAATCAGCTTGTTTTGGGCATAAAATACTCAATTCCGATCAAATTGAATGTTTGTAAGGGATGTTCATATGGCAAACAAGCTAGGCAATTTTTCAGGAGCTCAGAAGGCATCAATACCACTGAAATATTGGCTATTGTACACTCAGACATATGTTGCCCCATAAGAACACTGTCCTTTGGAGCCAAGAGATACTTCATGATGTTTATTGATGACAAGACAAGGTATACATGGGTGTACTTCCTCAAAACAAAGGATGAAGCTTTAGAGATGTTTAGGCACTTCAAGAACATGGCAGAAACACAAACTGGGTGTAAATTGAAGGTACTACGAAGTGACAATGGAGGAGAATATTGCTCAAAGGAGTTTGGAAAATACTGCTTGTCTACTGGTATACTTCAACAGACCACAGTTCCTCATACTCCACAGCAAAATGGAGTAGCAGAACGTGCAAATAGAACAATAGTAGAGATGGGAAGATCTATGCTACATGATAAGGGAATGGACTACAAGTTTTGGGCTGAATCTGTTGCTACCGCTGTATACATTAAGAACAGATGCCCAACAACAGCACTACGTGATTCTACACCCTTTGAAGCATATACAGGCAAAAAACCAGATCTCCAGCACCTCAGGATCTTTGGCAGTGATGTTTTTTATCACATCCCTGAAAAAAAAGCTCAAAGTTGGAACCAAAGAGTAGAAAAGGGATCTTTCTTGGGTATTGTGAAGATACTAAAGGGTATAGAGGGTATGATGGCAAGATTCAGAAGCTGATCAAGAGTAGGGATGTTGTATTTGAGGAGATTTCAGATCAGAAAGCCACAGAAATCATTGGCCAGCTGCCTGATGATGCAATCAACACAAATGAAGAAGATACGTACCAAATCCAGCCAGAGATGGAAGATACTTCTACCAGCTCCAGATCAGAACAGATTATCCCAGTTAGGAGATCTACCAGAATAAGAAATGCCCTTGGATCCTGGTGGCAGACATCCAATGATCATGAAGAAGCTTATCTTGCCTTATGTGCCAAACCTCAGAATCTGGAACAGGCAATGCAAGGTCCAGATGCTACTAAGTGGCAACAAGCCATACAGGAGGAGTACCAATCACTGATCAAGGCAAAAACATGGGAACTGGTAGATTTACCAAATGGGAGAAAGCCAATAGGATGTAGATGGGTCTACAAGATCAAGATAACCTCAAATGGTGCCATTGATAAGTACAAGGCTAGATTGGTAGCTAAAGGCTATTCCCACATCCAGGGACTAGACTTTAAGGAAACATTTGCTCCGGTTGCCAAGTTTAACTCTATTAGGACAGTTCTAGCCCTGGCAGCGGTACACAGTCTAGATCTACACCAAATGCATGTCAAAACAGCCTTTCTAAATGGGGATTTGCAAGAAACTATATATATGGAGCAACCAAAAGGTTTTACCAATCCAAAAAGCCCCCATAAGGTGTGCAAACTTAGAAAATTGTTGTATGGGCTTAAGCAGGCACCCAGAGCATGGTATAACAAGATTGACACATATCTAGAGGAAATTGGGTTCTCTTGTAGCACTGCAGATCACAGTATATGTGTGAAACAGCTCAAAAAGGGTGTGATCATCCTAGTTCTTTATGTGGGTGACCTAATTATAGCTACAAGTGATCAAGAGGCACTTAAACAGACAAAATCAGAACTCTTCAGCAAGTTTGAGATGAAAGATCTTGGAAAATTGAGCTATTTTCTTGGAATTGAGGTCAAATTTGACATACCTACGCAGGAAATTGTGCTGAATCAGTCTAAGTACATCAAGGACATTCTTAGATGCTTCAAAATGGAAAATTGCAAACCTGCAGCAACCCCTATGGACAATAACCTAATATTAAGCAAATCTCAGCCAGTTATAGATGAAAACGGCTCAAATATGGACCAAAACTTTCCCTATCTATCAATGGTAGGTAGCCTAATGTACTTGATGGTGTCTACAAGTCCAGATATTGCAGTAGCAGTTGGAATAGTCAGTTAATTCATGCAGAATTATGGATCAGATCAAATTGCAGCAGTTAAGCGGATTTTCAGATATCTACAAGGTACTATAAATATGGTATTGGAATACTCTGGAGCAGCTAATAGGCAAAAATTTGATGTTTATAGTGATTCAGATTGGGGTAGGGATCTGATTGACAGACGCTCTACCACAGGCTATGTATTTCTTTATGCTGGTGCAGCTATTACTTGGAATTGCAAGAAACAACCAACTGTGGCACTATCTACAACTGAAGCCAAATATATGGCTGCATGTCAAGCAACTAAGGAGGCTATATGGCTACAAAAATTATTCAAAGACTTAGGTTTTAATTCAGGTGAACCAACATGTATTTACAAGGATAATCAAAGTTGTATTTCATTAGCTAGAAATCCTACTAATCATGCCAGAACTGAGCACATTGATATAAAGCATCACTTTGTGAGGGAAGCTGTAGAAAATAACTTAGTGGAGCTGGTTTACTGCACAACTGACAAAATGGTGGCAGACATATTGACAAAACCACTAGCTAGGCCACAGTTTGAGATCCTTAGAGAGAAATTGGGATTAAGAAATTATTTAGTTGAGGGGGAGTGTTGAAATATTGGACTATTTGGTATCATTCAGCAGCTAAAAATTTACTTAACAATTGTAGGCCAGTCTTAGTCACTGTAGGACTCATTTACTGCCTTAACTTTGCCACTTTCTCCAGATATATGATCTTATGATTATTCCCCTATAGTCAGGATCAAATTAGCACTATTACCAAACATTATGTACTAACCCTGAAACTGTTACAGAATGCTCCTGAATATTGAGAAACCCTCCCTACTTAGTGTTGCAGCTGTATTACTTCTACAAAGGTATAAATACTGAGCTTCTTTGTGAATAAACAACAGTTCAACTATTATCACTATTTCTTGATAAGTTCCTTATATCCAAATCACTTCTTAAATTGCAACAGCATCTGCAGCTTTTATGCAAGGAATTTGTGGTGGGATTTAAGTAGCCATATTACAGGTATAAAACAAACATGAAGCTCTCTGCCTCTATTGCTTCCTTCTTATACTTCATCTTACTCAGTGTGTGGAGAGTCGTAGGCCTTCCTTTACCTTTTTGGAGTTTCCTGTGGAGCAGATCTATTGGGAGATAGGAAGACAAGTCAAATATCAAGTACAACCATATCCCAATCTCATCCACAATATTACCTCAAGTCTGTTGTGGATGAGATGTGTTTGCACATGGGGACAGCCAGGAAGAGGTGTAAATTGCCAACAACAAATGTGCACATGGAGACACCTATTTCTTTGGCATTACAAAGCTAAGCAGCCCCCATGTGTATGTAATCAGTTAAGTAATGCATAGTTAGATTGGACACAACAGCAAGCAATTCATATTTGGTCAACTTTGCTAAGTTATGCTGGGTGTCTCCTGGGTATTAGTCAGTTTCTACATCATTCAATTTGGAAGCCAAACAGCCAAGAACAAAGCACACCCTATGAAAAATAATTTGCTTCTGCTGTGTATCTAATCCAGATCAGCCATCAGGATCCTGCAGTGAGGCCATCTAGATGCCAGCAGCCTGAAATCATTGACCCTTTGCAAAATCTTATCACAGGATTATCAGGGTACTTTGCTGATTTTACTGCCAAATAAGATAAAAAACTTGATGGCGTTTAAGTGGACATTTGACCAGAATTGCATGGCACTCTAATGGTCTTAATATGCTCTTCACTCATTTGAGTAGTGTGATAGTGTATAAGTCCAAGGGAGAGATACCCCTATAAAAGATTATGGTGATGATCCTGCCAAAAGGCTGTCACAGATTCTGAGTCCCGCAACTAAGAGGTATTGCTTCCATCAGTACACTGTGCAAAGACTGTCAAAAAATAATTGCACCCCAGATATGATAATAAACTTAGTCAAAACTTTCATTACAACAATACAAAAGTGGTGTTTAATTGGTTCTCTGCAAATTTCTCACTTTGAAATCCTAGACACTCTATCACCACCTACATTTGCAAGCATTTATTGGCTATTGCCTCATTTTCACACTCCTTGCTACCTGACTCAACCATTTCTCCTATTTTTCATGCATACAAATTGATTTATTTCTGTTGAAGCTTCAGTTGTACCTCAATTGCCAATTGTATTGACTTATACAAGTCCCTATACCCTACACTGACATTAAGCCCAACCCCACACTCAACAAATAACTCCATTGAAATTCACCACTCAATAAGTATTTCTGCCGTAATTCTCTGTTTCCATAACTTTGGCAGGAACCTAATGGCTTTATGCCACTGTCTATTCACCGGTTCCCTTACATCCCATTCTTCAGCTGTCACTGCAAGGTCTAGCACCTCATCTGCCAGTCTTGTAATAATTCAGCCACTTGATACTTGTATAACAGCATTTGGCCATACTTGTCACCTAGTGCAAACTGAGTCAGCAGAGTTTCTGACATCTTTAGGCCCACCCCAGCCTTCCTAATTAGGCATGCAGAGTGATAGCACTGAAAAAGCACACTCACTGATGCATTGTGGGACATCTTCCCCAACATCAGTACCTTGAATTAGCCTGGCAAAATCCCATTATGGAATGAGACAACATCCATGAAAAAAAATGACAAGGATACATTATGGAATCAAGTGAGCGCAGTAATTCATCTACTGGTTAATAATGTGATGTTGTGGTTAGAGAAGTGGCACATTTCCACTAATAGCAGTAATGGGTGCTTTGAGGACTTACTGCTACTTCTTACCAAAATCATCACAGGATGCAACTTACCATGTACATGGTATAAATGGAAAACTGTTATGTGGCTGGCAACATATGGCCCAGAGATCATCATAATTCCAGTATGTATTACCAGTTGCATGGCATTCACATCAGAAAATGCCATCATTGCAGGATGTCCTACTTGTCAGGAATCCACTACCATTGGGGGAAAGCGTTGTCCACACTCTGGATATATTCTAGCAATACTCTGTGTAAAGAAGCTTGTGCAGTCCAACAAGTAGTGTGATGCTATATGATACATCACTCAGTAACATTCAAGTGCAAACATATCAGGTATACCTGATGGCAAACATTATATACGGCTAAGAAACAAGAGCTACTTTGAAGGTATGTATGATCATGCCTTTTCCTTGGCCCTGGACAGTTCTAATTAAGCAAGTACTCTACCAGCAAATCCTACTGTCCACTGATTCTCATCAACCTGAATCTGTTGCCTATCTAATGGCATCAGAGCCAAAATCTGATGGTAGTCTCACCAGTATCTGCACCTAAATCACCATCCAACCAGGATAGCTATCTGTATCTATAGCCAGATGAGTATGTATGCCTTCCAGTGTGATAATAGTAAATGGTTGTAGTATAACAGTGCATATTATTTTCTGCATTGGAGATACCTAAGCCATCAGCAAGATAGCTGGCTTTTTTGGACACAATGGATGGCATTGCTGTCAAATGTGTGGGATCCAGGGGACTTACTCCATAACTCACACATATTATTATTACCCAAGCACCAACCCTAAGAGCATCATCTTTCCACAGAGGAACATACCAAAGTCAGCATGTAATTGCAGCAAAGTTGGCAGCAATAAGCCATTGGCCAGAATATGGAATTAATTGCAAACCAGAGATACTTAAGATAGAGGGTATCTGTTGGAGAAAAAACTTTCCACTGGGAGCAATGCATTTGCCTTTCAACAATATCCCTTTACCAATGACCAAGTTGTACATAGGGCATTTCAAGCTAAATGAGCCCTTAGAGTTACCAGAGAAGTTTGAAAGAATTGGCAAGATATTACAGGATATCTGCTACTCTAAGTATTTCTCACAGGCTCCAATCAACATTTACACACATATGTAACAATACAAGTGCAAGGACTAAATGAACTAGATATGTATTTATTCAAGTAGTCTTTGGAAGCCATTTCAGCCAAGAATACATTAGAAGCATTGGGAGCTATATGTGGACATTGTAGGAATATTTATCTAGAAGCTGATCACCAATGCCAACTTGATACATCTAAAGCTTTTGTGCAAAGAGTTTGTGATGGTATTTGTGCATCTTTACTACAAGCCTAAAGCTGAAAGCTTAAATCCCTGCTGCTGTGGTGGTGTAGAGGCACTCCTGGGAGAAGATACACAACTCAAGGTGTGTGAGGTGTCTGATGTGTGCAATAACCTCTGGGGCTAATCTGCTGGTGTCTTTGTCAATATGTCATTATGGTAAATCTCTTTTTCTCTAGCTTCCTAGGTGCCCCAGGTGTCTCCAAGGGCCTCTGTGTATCTTATGCACTACCCTGAACAGCTTCTTGATGGCAGGTCCGAGATGTAACTGCTCCAGGTAGGTGCAGTGATCAACTGCTAGTCAATAAGGGAGAAGTGTCACTGATAGAAGGGATGATTTATTGATCAAGGATTGACTTCCCTTAAATACTTTTCCTGATTACCTAGTGATTACCAATGACAAGGTTCTAGAAGATTCCAGCATCAGTGGAATTCTTGACAACAACACTATGAGCTAAAAATTCTTCATGAAGGTCCTGGAAGGTTCTACAAGGCACAGCACATCCAACCAATCAGGGATCAGTAGTCCAAAGCTGTGCAACATAGAGATACCATATATAGTATTGGAATGGTAGGGATGGTAACACAAAATTAGGTCATGTGTCACAGGTACTGACACAGGTACTTCCCTTATGTATATACATATATGGATTTCAAAGCTGAATAACATCTGTGATAACTAATGCTAATAACTAATCAGGGCAAACATCATATGGGGCTACCACACTGCTGCTGTATCCATTTGCTACTCCCTCTTGCTTAGTGGGTTGAGAATATTAGACCTTGCTTCACCTTTTTGGAGTTTCCTATGGAGTGGATGTGTGGGGAGATAGGAAGACAAGTCAAGTTGTAGGTACAACCATATCCCAACCTCATCAACAATATTACCTTCAAGTCTGTCAAGGATGTCATGAGTTGGCAAATGGAGGACAGCCAGGAAGAGTTGGAAAATACTGAGGACTGATGTGCACATGGGGACTCCTATGCCTATATCATTGAGAAGCTAAGCAGCCCCAATGTATGGGTAATCAGTTAGGTAATGCAAAATTGGTTTGGGTGCAACAAGCAACTAATTTTTATTGGGTCAACCTTACCAAAGTATGCCAGGTTCCTCTTGGTCACAAACCAAGTAGTACGCATGAAAAGTATTGGCATTGGTTGGGTCAGGAAGTTAGGAGTGTGAAAAAGAGGTAATAGCAAATCAAGGTACACAAACATAGAAGGTGATTGAGTGCACAGGATTGGGCAGTGAGAGAATTGGCAGAGAACCAATTAATAGCCACATATGTATTGTTGTGATGAAAAATTTTAACCATGTTTTTATGAAATCTGGGGTGAGGTACTTTTAATAGTATTTGCATGGTGTCCTGATTGGATCAATACCTCTTGGTCACAGGATTTTAATTTTGTTATGGCCTCATGATAGTATCATCACAATTATTTCCCATGGGGTCACAAACATTGTTGTATCCAAATCTCATCAAGAATATTACCTTGAGGTCCATTGTGGATGGGATGAGTTGGCATATAGAGAATGGTCAGGAAAAGTTGGAAAATACTGAGGGCAATTGTGTACTTGGATACTGTTGTAAAAGTCTTAGAGATAATGCAGGTGATTGGGAGGATAAGTAGATAATGTGGTTTTCACTTAATGATTTATTGAATGTAAAGTAGTATTTTTACTTTTACATGATCTTGGCATGGCAAACATGCAAAATAGGTGTAAGAAGGTCCCAAGAACATGTATTCAAAGTTTGGGACTGTTTGGACAACTTTGAGAGTTTCATGATACCTGATTTTTTGAAGAAAAAATTCCAAGTAAATCCCAACATAGAATTTGGTCAGTATTCTCTAGGATTTGAAGGTAATGATCTAAGTGACTAAGTTGAGTGAATATTTAGGTGGAATTTCAAATTTCTACAACACTCCCACTTAGCAAGATGCTCATACTGACTAGTCCTAATTTTGACCTAAGATATTCAAGCTTATCTCTAGCTAATGGTTTGGTAAATATGTTTGCAATCACTTCATCTCAAGGACAGTAAACTAAGCTAACCAATTTACTCTATATAGCTTCACGTATGAAATGATGCCTAATATCTTTGTGCTTAGCTTAGCATGAAAAGTTGAATTTCTACCTAATTGTATACATTCTTGATTATCTTGATCTACTGTAATATGTGTTTTTTGACTTTGCTTAAATCTGTAAAAGCTTTCTTAGCCTCATTGCTTCTTTTGTGGCTTCACAGGCAGCCATATACTCTGCCTCTGTGGTCAAAAATGCTACAGCTGGTTGCTTTCTTGACAACCATGAAATTACTCCTTTACAGTAAGTATAGGTGTATCCTGAGGTGGATCTTCCCTTTTCCTCATCTTGTCCCCAATCAGCATCTGAGTACCCCACAAGATCCTATTCTGGATCCTTATGAGAGTATCATAGCAAATATCAGCAGTTCCTTTTAGGTATCTAAAAATTCAATTAACTGTTGCAATATGATCATATCCATGTTCTGATTATGCTGACTGACTACTCCCACTGAATAAGAGATATTGGACATGTTCCCAGCGTGATATACATCAGGCTGCCAACCATAGATTGTTAAGGAAAGTCAGAGCTTTCAGAAGGCACCAATCTCTGCTGATTTAGTTGAATTTTGGCCAAGTCAAGACTTGTCTCCATTGGGGTAGCTGCTAGCTTACATTCTTCCAGTTGATACTTTTTTTGTATATCTTGGGTATATTTAGGTTGGCTGAGGGTGATAATCTGGGTACTCCAATCTATAGAGAACTTTATCCCTAAGTAGTAATAGAGTTCTCTTAGATTGAATATCTTGATCACTTTAGATAGGCTGGTTTTAGTTGCTTCCAATGTTTTGAGGTTATTGGTGGCTATAATAAGATCATCCATATATAGAGCTAATAGACTGGACTTGCTCTACCTGGCTTGATGTCTATACTACTCAGCATTACTCCCTTTGAAACTCAAAGATTCTAAATAAGAATCTATCTTGCAACTCCAGGCTCTTGGTGATTGTTTGATACCATAGAGAGAACTCCTAAGCTTGCAGACCAAATGAGGGTTATCTTGGTCCACAAACCTATGAGGCTGGCTCATATACATGTCCTGAGCAATTTCATCAATCAAAAATGTAGCCTTTACATCCATTTGAGTTATGAAATACTTGTACTTAGCTGCAACAGCTAATATCAATCTGCTGGAATTAAGCTTGGCTATTGGTGTAAAGGTCTGAGTATAGTCAAGTCCTTCTGTTTGAGAGTACTCTTTGGCCACAAGTCCTGCATTGTATTTTTCAATTGTATCATCAGACTTGTATTTTGGCTTAAAGGCCCATCTGCATCTAGTTGGCTTTTGGCTGATTGGTAACTTGACTAAGTTCCAAGATTGATTTCCATCAGGGCCTGATATTTCTCAGTTGTTGCAGGTCTCCAAAACTTTGTCTGAGGGCTATTTAGGGTCTCTTTACAGTCTGGGGTTCATCAATATAGACTGAATGTGCATGGGCAAAGTTTGTAGACTCATTGATGTAGTAATATGAGCTATTTCTTGTCTGTTTGAATCTCCTGCTTTTGATACTGGAATGATCACTTTGGGGAGAATCCAGGGCACTGATTTAGGGTGAGCCACATATATCAGGTCCTCTGGAGTGAGAAAGTCTTCATTGTTTTGCTCTGATTCAATCCTGACTATTTGCAGACTTGATATCAGTTTTTTGTCATCATCTCATGTCATCTTTTGTGAAGATTTTGTATTTTCATCAAACAACACATCCCTGGACTTGGTCAGCTTCTTTGCTTTGGTATTGTGGAGTCTGTATGCCTTACTTGCATTGCAGTAGCCCAAAAATATGCATTCTACACTTTTGGCTCAAATTTTGACCAATTACCAGGCAGTTTCTTGGCAAATGCTGTGTACCCCAATGTTCTCAGATGTTCTGTACTTAGTTTGTGCTCATAACATGCTTCAAAAGGAGTAGAATTACAAAGTATTCTGCTTCAACTCCAACTTTTAAGATATACAGCTGTAGCAATTGATTGTGCCCAAAAATCAGAGGATATTCAATGATCATGGATCATCAATCTTACCATATCAATTCTTGACCTGTTTACATGCTCTGCTACACCATTTTGCTGTGGGGGGGGGGGGTATGGTACAGTAGTGTCTTGCTTTATGCAATGAGCTTTGCAGAAGTGGATGAAGAATTTTGAGATAAATTCTCCACTATTTTCAGAACGTATTTTCTTTACTTTTTGCTAGTTTCTCTCTCCACACTGACTTTGAGCTGCCTGAACTTAGACAGAGCTTCTTCCTTTCCCTACATGAAGTATACCCACATGTATCTTGCATAATCATCAATGAAGGTGAATGAATACTTCTGCCTGCCTAAGGATAAGTTTTGCATGGGTGCACAAAGATCTGAGTAAATTAGATCTAACTTGCTCTTAATTTTGATCAAACAAGAGCTCTTGAATAATTGTCTGGCTTATTTCCCATATATGCAGGCCTCATAGTGCCTCCAACTAGCTGGGGCTCAGTTTTTACTCCGGAAATTTGCTGATCTTTGACCATTTTGTGCAATTAATCAAAATTAACATGTCAAAATCTCCTGTGCCAAAGCATTGGTGTTTTTTCATTCAGGTTTCTTATATTGGATTCCAGATATGAAAGAATATGAGTCAACTTGTACTGATTATGATCTGTGATACCTAAAGCAATATGAGAGCCATTTTGAGCAGTGATCCTGTATCCAGAATTGCCAAAGCTGAAACTGAGTCCTTTTGCAGTGGCCCTGCTTCCAGATTGTAGGTTCTTGCCTATTTCCAATATAAAGAGTACTTCTTTAAAGGTCAGTGTATGGCTTCCTTCACTGCTTCTACAGCTTACTTGGATAGTTTCTTCTCCCAATGCATCAAGAGTTCTATTGTCACCCAGGAAAACCTTCTTAATTGGAATTTTCTGATATTGGGTAAAAAGTCCCTTTTGGTTTATCAAGTATTGAGATGCTCCAGAGTTAATATACTATGTCTATGAGTCCTTTCTTGCGGTCATATTTAGTGCAGATATGAATAGTTTATCATCTGTTGTTGCAGCACTTCCATATTCGTACTTCTTTGCTGATTATATCTCTTTTTGAAGCATTGGTCTAATGTATGTCCTTTCCTTGTGCAGTAGTTGCAAAACAGGTTGCTGTGCATTTGAAGGGTCTAGTGTGCCTCCTTTGTTGGTTGTCATTGCTCATTTAAGCATCTTGCTCTTCTGTCTTATTGGCACTTGATTTTCTTAATCCTTCATCCAGGAGCCTTCCATACAAGTAATTTGAGGTCAAATCTTTATTGCTGGACTCTAGGGCTGATACAAGGCCCTGAAATCTGTCTGACAGGCTATTCAGGATGGCAACTATGACATCCTCATCATCAGTTGGTATGCCTACAGATTCCATCTCATCTACCCACAGGGTTATTCTTTTAATCAGATTTTTCATTTCTTTTCCTGTCTGCCCCTTTGTACTAAAGCTTGGCATTGCAAACATGTAAAATAGGTGTAGGAAGGTCTCAAGAACATGTGTTCAAAGCTTGGGGCTATTTGGGCAACTTTGAGTGTTTTCATGTACTGGGTACCTAATATATTGATGATAATATTCCTTGTAAATCCCAACATAGAATTTGGTCAGTATATCTAGGACTTGAAGGTATTGATCTAAGTGACTAAGTTAGGTGAATATTTAGGTAGAATTACAAATTTTACAACAGAGACACCTATGCCTTTGGCATTAAGAAGCTAAGCAGCCCCAATACGTGGGTAAGCAGTTAGGTAACGCAAAGATGGGTTGGGCACAACATGCAAGTAAATAAGTTGGGGTGATTCTACAATGGATAATAGGAATAGCATAAAGGGAGGTAGCAAAAGGAAACACCATTTGGTACATTGGTATGATAGCATTGGAAGGTACTAGCTGTAGGCTGCTAAACTGCCATCACAATGCCAACAGATATCCGCATAAAGGCCAGCAAAATGCCATCAAGTTCTTGTCCATTTTTGGCATTGGTGTGTACTGGCTGGTTGGGTCCACTCAAATAGATGTAGGCTGCAATAAGACTGTCAGAATGCCTTCAAAGTCTCATTGAGGCACTGCCTAATCACTATCAAGCTTACTTATCTATTTAGCAGTAAAATTGGCAAAAAACCCTCATAACTCCATAATAGGATTGCAAAGTGGCTCAATAATTCCAAGCTGCTGGCATTATGATGGTCTCATTCTTGGATCTCAACAGCTGATCTGGATTGGATTCATGCAAAGGACCACATTTCTCTTCATAGGGCATGCTAGACTAAGTATAAAGATATCAGAAGTTATTTTGTATTAGCTACTGAGAATAACTTAGCTTACTCTCCTTCAAGTGAATTAATTGCGCACATCTTTACCAACCCATCAGCTAAAGACAAATCTGAATATCTTAGGTCAGAATTAGTGCTAATTAGTATGAGCATTTGGTTGAGTGGGAGTGTTGAAAAAATGGATAATTCCACCTAAGTGCTCACCTAACTTAGTTACTTAGAAAATTTACTATTAATATCAGAGAATATTGACCAAGCTCCTAATTGAAATTCACTTTAAATTTCTCACCAAGAATATTGGGTACCCATAGCATGAAGATTATCAGAGCTGACCAAACAGCCCCAAACTCTTGTTGTAGGAAGCTTGGGGATATTGAAAGTGATTGGGAGAAGAAGTAGAAATTTGGTTTTTGCTTAATGATTTATTGAATGTAAAAGTAGTATTTATGCATTTGCATGGTCTTGGCACTACAAACATATAGAATAGGTTAAAGAAGGTCCCAAGAACATGTGTGCAAAGTTTGGGGCTGTTTGGACAACTTTGAGAATTTTCATATTCTGGTAAATATTCCAACTATATCCCACCAAGGAATATGGGCAGTATTCTCTAGGATTTGAAGGTAATGATCTAAGCAACTCTGTTAGGTAAATATTTAGGTGGAATTCCAAATTTTTACAACACTCCCACTCAGCTAAATGCTCATACTGACTAGTACTAACTTTGGTCGAAGATATCCAAGCATGTCTTTAGCTACTGATTTGGTCAATATGTCTGCAACCATTTCATTTGATGGACAGTGAACTAAGCTAACCAAGTTATTCTCTATAGCTTCACATATTAAATGATGTCTAATATATATGTGCTTAGTTCTAGCATGAAAAGTTGGATTTCTACCTAATTGTATGCATCCTTTATTATGTTGAAGTAAAGTAATAGGTGTTTTTGACATAGGCCTAAATCTGTAAAAAGCTTTCTTAGCCACATTGCTTCTTTTGTAGCTTCATAGGCTACCATATACTCTGCCTCTGTGGTTGAAAGTGCTACAGTTGGTTGCTTTCTTGAATTCCATGAAATTGCTCCTTTACAGTAAAGAATGGTGTATCCAGTGGTGGATCTTCTGTCTTCCAGATCTTGTCCCCAATCAGCATCAGAGTACTCCACAAGATCCTGTTCTGGACCCTTATAAGTGTATCTCAATCTAATATCAGCAGTTCCTTTTAGGTATCTAAAATTTCACTTAAATGCTGCAATTCAATCAGATCTATAGTTCTAACTATTTTGGCTGACCACTACCACTGAATAAGAGATATCTGGACATGTGCCAAGCATGATATATATCAAACTGTCAATTACAGATTGATAAGGGAAGTCAGGGCTTTCAGATGGCACCAAGCTCCCTTGATTTGGTAGAGTTTTGACCAAGTTGAGATCTGTGTCCATTGGGTAGTTGCTGGTTTACAGTCTTCCAATTGATACTTCTTTAGTATATCTGGAATATATTTGGATTGGCTTATGGGGAGAGTCTGGGTACATCTGTCTATGGAGATCTTTATCTCTCAGTAGTAACTGAGTTCTCTTAGATTGGACATCTTGAACTCTTTAGACAGGCGGATTTAGTCTCTTCCAATGTTTCTAGGTTTTTGGTGGCTATAATAAGATCATCCACATATAGAGCTAATAGAACTGGATTTGCTCTATCTGGCTTAAAGCAAATAGTATATTCAGCATTACTTAGGTGATTGTTTGAGTCCATATGGAGACTTTGTAAGCTTTCAGACCAAATGGGGGTTATCTTGGTCAGCAAACCCATGAGGTTGGTCCATATACATGTTCTCATCAAGCTCATCATTCAAAGATGCATCTTTTACATCCATTTGATGGATAAAAAATTTATGATTGGCTGCAATAGCCAATATCAATCTGATGGAAGTAAACTTGGCTACTGGTGCAATGGTTTCAGTATTGTCTAGTCCTTTTCTCTCAGAGTATACTTTGGCCACATGTCTTGCTTTGTATTTTTCAATTGTACCATTAGCCTTTTATTTTGGCTTAAAAGGCACATCTGCATCCAAGGATGATTGGTAACTTGGCTAAGTCCCAAGTTTGATTTTCCATCAGGACCTGATAATCCTCAGTCATTGTAGATCTCCAAAACTCTGTCTGATGGCCATTTGGGGCCTCTGTTACAGTCTGGTGCTCATAAACTTGGACTGAATATGCATGGGCCAAGTTGACCCTTACTGATATAGTAATATGGACTATTTCTTGTCCGGTTGGATCTCTTGGCATTTGATACCAGAATGGTCACTCCAAGGATATTCCTGTGCACTGGCTCAAGCTGAACTATGGCTGTAGAGTCCTTTGGAGTCTGAAAATCTTCATTGTTTTGCTCTGATTCAATCCTGACACTGGGTGGGCTTGATATTAGATTTCTGTCATCATATGATATCATTTTTTGTGAAAATGTGAATTTTCATCAAACAACACATCCCTAGACTTGATCAGCTTCTTTGCTTTGGTATTGTGGAGTCTGTATGCCTTACTCTCATTGCAGTAGCCATAAAATATGCATTTACACTTTTTGGCTCAAATTTTGACTGATTTCAAGGCGGTTTCTTGGCCTGTGCTGTACACCCAAATATTCTTAGATGCTCTGCACTTGGTCTATATCCATTCCATGTTTTGAATGCAGAAGAATCACAAAGTGTTCTGTGATAACTTCTGTGTTAAAGTTATACAGATGTGGCAACTGATTCCACCCAAAAATCTTCCCTATGAAAAATTATTGAGATGATCCCATCAAAAGGCTGTCACAAAGTTAATGTCCCATAACTAAGAGGTACTAATCCTGTTAGGACACCATCCAGAGACCATTGAAAAATAATTGTACCCCAGATTTCACAAAAAACTTGGTCAAAATTTTTCATCACAACAATGTATAAGTGGCTTTTGAGTGGTTCCCTGCCAATTTGCTCACTTTCTGATCCTGGACACTATTGCCTCCTATGTTTGTGTGCGTTGATTAGCTATTGCCTCTTTTTCACACTCCTTGCTTCCTAATTCAACTGTTTCTCTTACTTTTCATGCGTACAAATTGATTTATTTCTGTTGAAGCTTCAGTTGTACCTCAATTGCCAATTGTTTTGAATTATACAAGTCCCTATACCCTACACTGACATTAAGCCCAACCCCACACTCAACAAGTAACTCCATTAAAGTCTACCTCTCAATAAGCAATTCTGCTGTAACACTCTGGTTCCACAACTTTGGTGGTAACCCAACAGCTTTATGCCACTGTGCATTCACTGGTTCCCACACATCCTGGTCTTCAGCTGGCACTGCAAGGTCTAGCTCCTCATCTGCCAGTCTTTGCAATAGATCCTTGCAATATTCCAGTGCGTTTTCTTGAGCACTGCTCTTGAAAAAGTGCTGCAACCTCTTGGTGTGCCTATTAATATTCCAAAATTCCACTGAAGGCATTGTGATAGTCTTTTGAGCTCTTGAGGTTGTAGCCTTGTCTGACAGCAGGATCTCCACTTTGTCAACAATGGAAGATGTGGAGGCTGTGGGAGACAAGTTGCCTTTTTCAGGAAACTCATCTACTTGGCTGGAGTGTAGCCCAACTGGCTGTGCTTCCTACTCTTGTGAAAACAGTTGTTTTCTTGTTGGTAATTCTTCTTGGCTATGATGGGACTCAGTCTGTTCTTGGGTTGTGGTGTTAATTGACAAAACTGCAGTTTTTTTTGCATGCCTCTGTGGTAATGGAAAGTATTCCATTACTACAATATCTCTAAACCAATATTGCACTCATTTCTTTATTTTGCTTTTTGCTATTGTAACACACAAATGAAAGATCAAGAATTTCCAACTTTGAAGAACAAATGTTCCAGAGCCTGACAAGCAATCCACCCAAGAATATTATACCATACAGAACACGTAGTAGCCAACACATGTTTCAAATTACAGCTCATTTGAAGCAGTACTGAAGGAGTTATGACCAAAAGAGTCCAATTATTATATATACTATGCCTTATTGCTAGGATTACTATGGTGACTTTGATTGCATGTAACTTTCAAACCAGCCAATCCAATCACGTGAAATTTTCACATGTGCTACACCTATGTCCGATCTGCGCTGCTGCAGAATTTTAGCTTTGTATCACGTGTATTGCTTGCGCAATTGCCCAAAAACTTTGATCCTTCAAAATTTTCATATATATGACTTCCCCAGCTGAAAAATAAAGGGGGAGCCTCTCATTCCAGAATCTCCACACTATGATTACAAGTTTAAAGGTTATAAGACTTCCCCTGCATCACTTGCACTGTTGAGTATTCTGACTTTGATCAGTACTACATCAGTAAAGAGACTGCAAAGCTCACAAGAATCCAATCTAAGTTCTACAAAAAACTACCACTTTTCTGTTGGAAAAGTCCCCTCTAAGAAGCCCCTTTACTCTAAAGACACCCCTTTAGACACCCCTTTAGACACCCCTTTAGTCTAAAGACTCCTTTAGAGACCCCTTTAGGAAACTCCTTTACTCTAAAGAAGCCCCTTTAGGCACCCCTTTAGTGTAAAGTCCACTTTAAAGACCACTATAAGAAGCCCCTTTACTCTAAAGACACCCCTTTAGACACCCCTTTAGGTCTAAAGACCCCTTTGGAGACTTCTACAACACACCCCTTTAGGTTAAAGGGGAGTTTGGAATTTCCATATTAGGAAATATTTACTCAGAAAGGAAAGTGACTTCCCAATAAGGAAAAGTTACTATAAAAGTAAATAAGCCCATTAGTCATCAGAAGGTCAGAACACTGCTGTAGAAGTGATAAACACTGCCTACAGTATATTTTGAGCCTAAGATTGAGGAAATTAGTGAAAGTTATATCTTCTATTGGTATATAAAACTCCAAATAAATTATTTCAGCATTAGTATACTGGAAGTTGTTGTATATTGTTAATTAGCCTCTACATTGTAGAACAAGCCCCAAACTGATCATAATACAACACAACAAGAATTTGGTGGAGGACCTGGGTAGTTTGAACCTTTCATTATACAAGCATCAAGAAACGTTACAAGAATGACCAATACACCACTCCCAGAGTTAATAGCCACTTCCAAAGGTACCATTCCAGTAATATTCTCAGGAGAGAATGTTACTGAGTTTCTAGAAGAGTTCAACAATATAGCTGCAGCATTTGAACTATCACACAAGAACAAAATCCAGTTGTTTCCCTTTCTCTGTGAAGTTGAAGTATCAAGATTCTTACAAAGTTTGGACCCATTTAAGATATCTGTTGGCGCTAACTATAACTGGGACACTGCTTGACAAGCTATTTTAGCTGAGTACCAAAAGGAAGCACAGTTTGTTACACTAAATGAGCTAGAAATGCCTTACAACAAGACCCAACCCTTGCGGAAGTACATTCAAAAGTTTGAGTCAAAAGCAAGGCATGTTGAAGCAGCTATTGGAGTTCCAAGATATAATCAAAGAAACTATTTTCTGATGAATACGCCTCCTGAGATACGTAATGCCATTAGCCACCAAGTTCAGGCTACAAGCTCCTACAACAATGTTAAACAAATGGTATGAAACTATCAATCAGGGAGACAATTAATGGATTCCATTAATATTCAAATGAAGATTTCCACTCCAGCTAAACAAATTCTTCATTGTACAAATTACCCACAAAGTGATCAGGTTAATGAATTAATTGATGCATTAGGAAAACTGACGCTTATGTTGAACTCTCAAAGTGTACCTTCATCAAGCATCAACAAGGCAAGACCAGAAAATCCCCAAACAACCAGTAATTATCCACAGCAAACCAAATATTGTGTGTACTGTAAATCTGCTGAGCATAGCTGTTATGGTTGTCAAATATTGAATATTGATATTGACAGTCATAAGGTGATGATTTGTTGTTATGGGAAGATCTGTGATATTGCTGGAAACCCCTTGCCTATCAACAGAGGTTATGGTGGAATGAGGTCCTATGTACTTGCTCAAGAAGAATCAAGTAAAAGCACCAAGACATCAAATTTCATACAAATCCAAAAGACTGCAGAAATTCCAAGCAATGAACATTACATACTCACAATATCAGATCCATTAGGGCAGGTCCAATTGTTGAAATACCAGTACAGCCAGAAACATCAAAAATACAAAAAGAACACTTGCAATCTCAATCTAAGTATGACACTACTGCAATTACATAGAAAGTTATTGACAAATTCTGGAAATCTCCATTTCCACAACTTACAAATCAAGAAATGTTCACCGCCATCAACAATCTCAGTCAACAACTACCAGAAATGGTAAAGCCTATGAACAGAGATATCCTGAAGAATTATCAAGAACAGTCATCAACAATGTTATCAAGTGAACAACTACAATTAGAAGTGGACAAAGCCTTTTACTCTATTACAACAGGAAGCTATGCTGCTACAATCAACAATGTTGAAGTGGAATGTGTTTTTGATTCTGGATCAGAAATCAATGCTATCACCGCTATGACTTTTGAAAAAATCAAATTGCCATTGACAGAAGTTGACTGGAATATGAGAACTGCTACAGGTGCAACAGAGAAGATGCTTGGACTTTGTCACTCTGTACCAATTGCAATTGGAGGAATCAGGGTTACTTCTCCCTTTTTCATTGTTGCCAATGGACCCACTTTTGAGGTATTGTTGGGACAACCATATGAGAGAAAATCTCTTCTACAAGCTGATAATAGACCTGATGGAAGCTTATGGCTGACAATCACATCTGACAATCAAAAAAGAAGGGCAACCTTTTGTGCAGCAGAAGAGAATAATCCAAGAAATGCAGACTCCATTCCAGTACAAAACATAGAGGTTCATAAGGATATTTTGTTTTATGATCAACACTTCATTCCATCAACAACAAGTAAGACAAATACCTAGTATAAGCCAGTTGCATTGAAAGCAAAGCCAGTATCTACTGGAATATCACCATCTGCCCACAACAATCCTCAAATGGAGCCTTTGCACAAATATGACAAAATCAGACTCACAGATGAGAAGCTCAAGGAGTTGGCTATTGGGACTACTCTTTCCACTGAGGAGAAAAGTCTCTTTTTGACTATGCTACAATGCTATGACAATGTCTTTGCATTTAATGATGCAGAAAGAGGATGTTTATCCACAGAGCTATTTCCACTGGTTAAGATTCAAACTGTTGAACAAACACCATGGACACTGAGATCATATCCTATTCCCTCAAGATTACTGAACAAAGTAATTGAAATGCTACAGTCAAGATTTCAAAGTGGAGTCATTGAATATAGCTATGGACCTTATTGCAAACCCTGGTTTACACCATTGAAGAAAAATGGAAGTCTACAGTTTATTCAAGATGTACAGCATTCAAATAAGGTCATCATCAAAGATGCTATGCAACCACCCATACAACATGAGTATATTGAGTCATTTACTGGATATCCTCTGATTACAACATTGGATCTTTATTCAGGATATGACCAAATACTTCTGGATCCTACCTCAAGAGATTTCACCGCTATGGATACACCAATAGGACTCATAAGGATGACAAGAATTCCTCAAGGATGGACTAATTCTGTCCAAAATTATCAGCGTGCAATGATTTGAGTTTTGGATGACTGCTTCCGTGAAATATGCCAACCATTTCTTGACAACATTGCAGTTAAGAATAAGTCCAGAGAAAAAGATACATTGCATGTCTTACCTCAAGTAAGAAGATATGTTTATGATCACATATGCACTGTTGAGAGGGTCATGAAAAAACCTCAAGCTTCTGGTCTGACTGTATCAGGAGCCAAATGCATGTTTGGCTACAACAAAGCAATCATTCTAGGTGAGCTTGTTACTGAAAAAGAGAGATGGCCTGATCCTGCAAAACTCTCATTGGCACCAAGGAATATTCATCAAGTCAGACAATTATTAGGACTTACTGGTCTATTCAGAATCTGGATCAAGAACTATGCTCAAATTGCTAAGCCACTGACTTAGTTATTAAAGAGAAACCAGAAATTTGAATGGCATGAAGAACAGGCAAATGCTATGTTGACATTGCTGGAGTCATTATAAAAGCCACCTGTCTTAGCAACTATAGACTACAGTGATATTGATTCGCAACCAATCATTGTATCAGTTGATAGCTCTGGAATTGGTGTTGGTGGAATCATGATTCAGGTTTCAAAAGATCATCATTGACAACCTTGCAAATATTTTAGTAGACTATTCAAAGGGAATGAGCTTAACTATCCATCTATCAAGAAAGAAGCACTGGGAGTACTCTATGTACTCAAAGAGCTAAAGCCATACTTATTAGGAGTTCACTTCACACTGGAGGTTGATACCAAGCTATTATTAGGAATGTTGAATAAGTTGGAGCTTTTGCCTGATCTTATTCTAGCACAGTGGATATCATACATCCAGATCTTCAACTTTACGCTGCAACACATACCAGGAGTCAATCACAAAGGACCTGATGCCTTATCTAGAAAGCAACCAAATTCACTGTACTCAACTGATGATGATGAGATTGATGAGTTTCTTGAAAACACTAGTCTTGGATTCTCATTCAGACATATGATACAAAGCAATTATCCACAAATCAAGGAATCTCTTACATCACTCAAAGATCCTGCTGATATTCCCACAAATCAACGCACAAATTTTAAAAAGAAGGCTCTGAAGTTTATACTGCATGATGGCACACTTTTTAGAAAAAGCAAACATGGAGTTCCTTGAAGGTATATACATAACAAGCATGATCAAGAGAAGATCATTCAAGAATTGCATGAATCTGAATCAGGAGGTCATAAGGGAATTACATCAACATATGCAAAAATCTCCTTATGGTATTTTTGGCCAATGCTGTACACCAACACAAAAGAATATGTGAAATCATGTATTCCATGTCAAAGAAGAGACAACTAAAAGATGCATGAACCACTTCACAGTATATACGCATCTTATGCTTGGTAAATTGCACATGTAGATATTATACATTTACCAAGGGCAACAGCTGGGTATAAGTATGTGGTGGACTGTCATGATAACTTTACTGGTTGGATAATGGCTAGAATGCTGAAACAAGTCAATGCAAAAGCAGTAGCAAGATTTCTCAAAGAAGATATATATCTCAGACATGGTTCAGTTAGCACCCTTATTGCAGACAATGGAGAATGTGGATCTTATGTAATACAAGCACTAGCAACAAAGCATGGAACCAAGCTTATACATACTACGCCATATCACCCACAAGCAAACTCACCAGTTGAATGTGGACATTCTGCTTTTGCAAACACATTAGCAAAGCTTAGCTATGAAGAGCCCAACAAGTGGGCAAATAACTTTCATGCAGCAATTTGGGCTGATAGAGTTAAGGTTAAAAGAAGTACAGGGTATACACCATTTTTTTTAATATATGGACATGAAGCTGTTTTGCCAATAGACATATCTTTTGAGAATTGGCTTACCCTCCCACGGAAACCAACCATGACAGCATCAGAGCTATTGCTAGCAAGAGTACCACAGATTCAACAAGCACACACTCTGCATCAGAATGCAATAGAAAACCTGAAGAAATCCAGAATGGCTGGCAAGGAGTACTTTGATGCTCAAAAATGCCTAAGAAAAACATTGTTAGAAGTAGGTGAGTTGATACTACTTCACAACACAAAATGCCAAAGAAACAAGGCATCCAAGCTGGATATGCAATGGCAAGGTCCCTACAAGATCATACATGCAAACAAAAATGGATCTTACAAACTAGCAGAACTTGATGGTACACCACTTGCAATGACACAACCTGGTAACAGATTGAAGAAGTTCCATATCAGAAGTAATAATGAGGGCATTATTTCTCAAAGTTAAGGGAGACTTGCGGTAATGGAAAGTATTCCATTACTATAATATCTCTAGACCAATATTGTACTAATTTTTTATTTTGCTTTTGCTATTGTAACACACAAGTGAAAGATCAAGAATTTCCAACTTTGAAGAACAAATGCTCCAGACCCTGGGAAGCAATCCACCCAAGAATATTATGTCATACAAAACACATAGTAGCCAACACATGTTTCAAATTTTGGCTCATTTGAAGCAATACTTAAGGAGTTATGACCAAAAGAGTCCAATTATTATATATACTATACCCTATTGCTAGGATTACTATGGTGACTTTGATTGCATGTAACTTTTGAGCCAGCCAATCATATCACATGAAATATTTACAGGTGCTGCGCCTATGTCCAATCTGCACCACTGCAAAACTTTAGCTTTGTATCATGTGTATTGCTTGCGCAATTGCCCAAAAACTTTGATCCTTCAAAATTTTCATATATATGACTTCCCCAGCTGAAAAATAAAGGGAGAGCCTCTCTTTCCAGAATCTCCACACTACAATTACAAGTTTAAAGGTTATAAGACTTCCCCTGCATCACTTGCACTGTTGAGTATTCTGACTTTGATTGGTACTACATCAGTAAAGAGACTGCAAAGCTCACAAGAATCCAATCTAAGTTCTACAAGAAACTATCACTTTTCTGTTGGAAAAGTCCCTTCTAAGAAACCCCTTTACTCTAAAGAAACCCTTTAGACACCCCTTTAGTCTAAAGACCCCTTCAGAGACCCCTTTAAGAAACCCCTTTACTCTAAAGAAGCCCCTTTAGGCGCCCCTTTAGTGTAATGTCCACTTTAGAGACCATTACAAGCAGCCCCTTTACTCTAAAGACACCCCTTTAGACACCCCTTTAGGTCTAAAGACCCCTTTAGAGACTTCTACAACACACCCCTTTAGGTTAAAGGGGAGTTCAGAATTCCCATATTAGGAAATATTTTCTCAGAAAGGAAATTGACTTCCAAATAAGTAAAAGTTACTATAAAAGTAAATAAGCCCATTAGTTGACAGAAGGTCAGAACACTGCTGTAGAAGTGATAAACACTGCCTACAGTATATTTGGAGCCTAAGATTGAGGAAATTAGTGAAAGTAATATCTTCTATTGGTATTTCAAACTCCCAACAAACTATTTTAGTATTAGCATACTGGAAGTTGTTGTATATTGTTGATTAGCCTCTACATTGTAGAACAAGCCCCAAACTAATCATAATACAACCCAACAACACATATACAGCTGTTGTGTAAAGAGTTTGTTATGCAATTTGAGCAGCTATACTACAAACATAAAGCTGAACGCCTAGTTCTCTGCCACTACTGTATCCATTCTCTACTCCATCTTGAATGGTGTGTGGAGAATATCAGGCCTTGCTTCACCTTTTGGGAGTTTCCTATGGAGCAGATGTGTGGGGAGATAGGAAGATGAGTCAAGTCACAGGTACAACCATATCCCAATATCATCAAGAATATTACCTTCAAGTCCGTCATGGATGTGATGAGTTAGCACATGGAGGACAGCCAGGAATAGTTGGGAAATACTGAGGACAAATGTGCACATGGAGACACCTATGCCTATGGCATTAAGAAGCTAAGCAGCCCCAATGCTTGGGTAATCAGTGAAGCAATACAAAGTTGGGTTGGGTGCAACAAGCAACTAGTTTTTATCTGGAAAACTCTGCCAAGGTATGCCGGATTTCTCATGGTCACAAGCCAACTTCTACACTATTTGATATGGAATTCACACAAACAAATGCTGGAGCGGACTTATAAGGGGGACTAGAATCCAGCAGGGAGAAGGAATACATTGGCTAAATAACAAGAAGCTCTTTGAGGATATTCAGGAGGTATTCATGGCAGAAGTGGTGACAACCAAGCATATGTTTGCAAGATGTATATGTTACCAGCAGTACAAGGTATATTGCAACTTTGCAAGTATCACACTAAAAAGCCGTAAAGTTCAGGTTATACAAGTATGTCAATTGTGGCAGGTGTGTGCATTTGTAGAGGTTAGTAAGCAGGAGGCCATAGTTTTTTTGATTTGAGCTATATTTGGAATACCCAAAGTGTAGTGGGTAAGTAAATAAAGAGGGATGATTCTACAGTGGAATATATGAATTGCTTAAGGGGAGGTAGAGAATGGAAATACCATTTGGTAAATTGGGACGGTGGCATTATACAGAGCCAGTGGTAGACTGTCATACTGCCAATAAAATGCCATCAGAGTTTTGCAGTGAGGCCATCAAAATACCGTCACGTTTCTTGCCATATAAAGCAATTGGATGTCCTGGCTAATTGGATCCACTTAAAATAGTTATAGAGTGCCAAAAGACCACAACAATACCATGCAAATATTTTCACAGCACCAATAAAATATTGTCAAGTTTTATCCCTTTGTTTGTTTGTAAAATTTGCAAAACACAATTATGATCCTGTCATAAAATCTTTGAAGCATTGGTCTGATGTATGTCCCTTCCTTTTGCGGTAGTTGCAAAACAGGTTGGTATTGCCTTTAAAAGGTTTTGGGTATCTCCTTGGCTGGTTATTGTTGCGTATTAAAGCACTTTCTTCTTCCTACTTATTGGTGCTTAATTTTCTTAATTTTTCATCAAGGAGCCTTCCATATATCTGATTTAAGATCAAGTCTTCAGTTCTGAACTCTAGGGCTGATACAAGGCCCTGAAGCCTGTCTGTCAAGCTATTCAGGATGGTAACTATGACATCTTCATCAGTAACTGGTATGCCCACAGATTCCATCTCATCCACCAACAGGGTAATTCTGTTAAATAGATTTTCATTTCTTCTCCTGACTGCATCTTTGTAGTAAGGAATATTTGCCTAAGATACATTTTCTTGGCTGCTGAACATGGCTGGTAGGTGTCTTCTGGTGTGTTCCAGGCATTCTTTGCTGTTTTTGCTCTTGAGCATTGAATTAGCAACTTGTCTTTGACATTAAGGCAAATGCAGTTAAGGGCACTTTTCTCTTTCTTCTGATACTTCAAGAACCCCTTTCCCACATTTTTAGGAGGGCATTGTTCTCCCATGACAATATCCCAAAGGCCTCTTTCCTGTAGCAGCATCTTCATCTTCACCTTCCAGACTTGGTTGTTAGATCCATCCAACTTTTCAGCAGAGGGAGAAATTCCAGTAGTAGCAGTAGTAGAAATTGCTGAGAGGGAGAGCTTAAGCAATGAGGTTAAGAAAGCTTTTTACTGATTTAGGCCTATGTCAAAAAATGCCTATTACTTTATTTCAAGATAATCAAGGATGTATACAATTAGGTAGAAATCCAACTTTTCATGCTAGAACCTGTTATGAATAGACACAAAGCAGGAGAGTAGGGCTAGGCAAGGCAGGACCAGGAAAGGACTTAGGTGTGGATCAACAAGGCAAGGTGGATTTCCATGGCAAGGCTGTTTATTCAAGACCTGTGTTTATCAGACTGAGGAATACATAAGGGGGGATAGGACTATATATACTTTTTGGCAATATGGATGCCAAGAGATATTGGCTAATACTGATGGGGTTCTGGCATGAGGCACAGTAAGTGTGCCAAGATAGAATATACTAAACAACAGACTGGAATATCACATGGAGATATGTCAAGGGTCAGCTGATCATGCGGCTAGGTCATGTGACATGTAGTTACCATATATGGCATGGGACTACATAAACTCCAATAGGAAGCTTCCATAGAATGTTCCATTGTGTAACATTGACTTGGAGCTTTCAAGAAGTTGCTAGAATGTAGTAGAACTTTCTAGACAGAACTGGGATCTCTTCACTGACTTGATTTGGCTAGATAATTGGAGACCAGGGATGTCATGTGATCATGACAGAACCAAGCACATAGATATTAGACATCATTTCATATGTGAAGCTATAGAGAATAACTTAGTTAGCTTAGTTTACTGTCCTACTCTAGAGAATACTGACCAAATTCCTTCAGGGCTCATTACCTGTTGTAAGAGTCTTGGAGATATTGTAAGTGATTAGCAGAACAAGTAGATTATGTGGTTTTCACTTAATGATTTATTGAATGTAAAAGTAGTATTTATACTTTTACATGGTCTTGGCATTACAAACACATAGAATAGGTTAAGAAAGGTCCCAAGAGCATGTGTGCAAAGTTTGGGGCTGTTTGGACAACTTTGAGAATTTTCATGTTATGGGTACCTGGTATTTTGGTGAAAATATTCCAAGTAAATCCCAACAAGGAATTTGGTCAGTCTTCTCTAGGGTTTGAGGGTAATGATTTAAGTGACTAAGTTAGGAGAATATTTAGGTGGATTTACAAATTTTTACAACAGATAATGTGGTTCTCACTTGATGATTTATTGAATGTGAAAGTAGTATATATACTTTTATATAGTCTTGGCATAGCAAGCATGTAGAACAGGTTAAGGAAGGTACCAAGAACATATGTGCCAAGTTTGGGGCTGTTTGGACAACTTTGCAAATTCTCATGTTCTGGGTACTTGGTATTTTGGTGAAAATATTCTAGGTAAATCCCAACAAGGTATTGAGTTGGTATTCCATAGGACTTGAAGGTAATGACCCTGGTGACTAAGTTAGGTGAATATTTAGATGGATAACAAATTCCTACAATAACTTTGGGCAAATGTGCAAGAGACCTGCCTAAACATGCTCTATGCATTTATAATGCCAAGACCATGTAAATGCTTTAATACCACTTTTTCATTCAATAAACCATCAAGTGAAAACCACATAATCTACTTGTTCTGCTAATCACTTCCAATATCTCCAAGACTCTTACAACTGATACAAGGCCCTGTAGCTTGTCTATAACCTGTTAAGAGAGTTTTGATGATACTGGAAATCTTTGGGAGAGCAGGTAGATAGTGTGGCTTTCACTGATTGATTTATAGAATATAGAAGTGGTATTTGTGCATTTACATGGTCTTGGGAATGCAAACACATAGAATATGTCTAGGAAGATCCCAAGAACATGTTTCCAAAGCTTGGGCTGCTTGGACTGCTTAACACAATTTTATGTTCTGAGTACCTGATGTCTAAGTGATAATATTCTAAGTAAATCCCAACAAGGAATTTAATCAGAGTTTTCTAGCATCTGTGGGCAATGAACCAAGTGAATAAGCTTGGTGAATACTTAGGTGCAATTTCCAGTCTTTACAACACTTTAGGCAGGATCATCACACAGGATCCCCTTATTAATGTTATTGACAGATCTTTCTTACCACTGCCAACTTCCCTCAGTTGCACAGTCTTATATTAGCTTATCAAGATGTCATGATCTGGGTACCCAATGTTTTGGTGAAAATATTCCTTGTAAATCTCAGCAAGGAATTTGGTCAGAAATCTTGAAAATTTGCAGGCAATGGCCCAAGTGGCCAAGTTAGGTGAATATTTAGGTGCAATTACAAATTTTACACCATACTATTATCCAAGATATTTAAGTTTGTCTCTAGCTGATGATATTGTGAATATATCTACAATCATTTTCATCAGTTGGACATTAAACCAAACCAAGTTATCCTCTGTAGTTTCCTGTATGAAGGGATGTCAGGAATATATGTGCTTGGTTCTAGCACAAAAAGTTGCTTTACCACAGCAGTCACCTGGGGAACTCAGAGGTTGGTGATTGGTGATATTTACATGAGTTTGAGCCAAATTGTCACTGATTCCACCAAGAAAAAAAACTAACAGAAGGCCAGCAGAATACCATCATAGTATCAGCTGAATTCCAACCTTCCCAAAAGTAACAACTCTCGATATCTCAGGTACTAGCTTCCTAGCAAACAAGTAGACATCCTTTCTAGGGGGAAACTAGGCCAACTAGCATTCATACCAAATTTGGTAATCAGCTGCTGTTACCTCCACCAAAAATTGCAACTGAAAACTTGAAGCAGAAATACCAGCTGACTACCAGCAAAATACCATCAGAATACCAGCAGAATATTGGCTAAAAATCCAATGAACTCCAACTATGAGATTTTTCATAGGGTTCTTGGGTCCAATCCAAAGAATCCTTTGGATATGCTTTGAAACCAATTTCCAACAAAGTTGGTGGATTTGCAAACCAGTCCTCTGGCCAATCAATTCCACCCCTCCCAGCTGAGCATCCATCATCCGAATTGATCCGGCACTCACAGCGCAACATAGCGTAACATCAGTCAGGAATGAGTGCCGATCACACAACATTCCAGGGGTGGTCAAGATACAAACACTTCTCCCTTGAAACACTGCGCCTCCTGGATGAGGTGGGATGAAACGACCAAATAGGCTATGAGATCCATGGAAATCCTGAATGAGAGGCTATGAGGCAGTTCACGGAATCACCACCGACGTTCGGGCAGGCATTCCCCATACAAGCTTGGGTGTGCCTCGCCTATTCCCGGCACCCATCTGAAACTCGGTTCGCCCTTAAATTAGGTGGGTAGGATCCAGAGCGCCCACCAGCACCACCACCAGGATGAACCCCTTCGCATGGTTGCCATATCTCTTATGGGCCCTTATGTTTACTAGAGCCCACTCGACTCCCATCTCGTCCTCCCCCGGCTGGACCGATCCGAAGGAACAAGGTGCTAGGGACCCGCCTTGGAAACACCCCCTGTAGGAGCTCTTCCGCATTCTACCCTATCGGTTCTAACCCACAACGGGCAAGTGACAGGGACTGGGTGAGATCAATCAGGTCGACACAGACCCGATTCACCCATCATGGACGGAGGGAGGGGGAAAAAAAAAGAATTTTTTTCGGGCTGAAAAAAATCGACCTTCCTGGATGTTTTGTCAGGGTAGGGTAGGGTAGGGGGGAGGGGGAGAGGGCGAGGGGGGGGGGAGAAATTGATCGATGCCGGCTGACGAAAGATCCCACTTAGGTGGGCAACTCTCTCTCCGAAAGGTTCTTCTTTCTTTTGTGTTTACGAAGGAAATTCTCCCCGTGATAGACCCGGTTTGTTTTCCAGGATAAAATATGGCCAGCTCGCAATTCCAGTGTCGCATGTACGAGGCCCGTTACCCCGAGGTCGACGACCTCGTCATGGTGAACGTCCGTCAGATCGCCGATATGGGGGCCTACGTCAAGCTCATGGAGTATGACAACATCGAGGGTATGATCCTTCTGTCCGAGTTGTCCAGAAGACGTATCCGTTCCATTCAGAAACTTATCCGTGTCGGCAGAAACGAGGTGGTCGTTGTCATGAGAGTGGATCGTGAGAAGGGTTAGTTTCGGACCCCCCAAGGTCCCCATCGAGCCTCTACCTTCACTTCGACCGAGTACTCACCCCAGCTTTCCCTTTTGCTGTTTCACCCAACTGTTAGGTTACATCGATCTCTCCAAGAGAAGAGTTTCCCCTGAGGAAATCGCCAAGTGCGAAGAGAAGTTCAACAAGTCCAAGGCTGTAAGTGCCCCTCCATCGCAACTAGACCGCGGCCCAGTTTGTTCTTTTTGCTAAATGAGCTATCCCTCTCCCTCTTCCTCTCCCGACACAGGTTCACAGTATCATGCGCCACGTTGCTGAGAAGCAGAACCTCGTTTTGGAGGAAATCTACCAGCAATTCGGATGGCCTCTTTACAAGAAATACGGACATGCCTACGATGCCTTCAAGCTGGCCATCACGTGAGTGCCGAGTAGGAAGTTTCCCTAACACACCCGCGTACTAAACGAATTCCCCTTGTATGTAGTGAGCCCGAGACCGTGTTCGAAGGCATCGAGATCGAGCCCCAAGTCAAGGAGGAGTTGTTGAACAACATCAAACGTAGACTTACCCCTCAACCTATCAAGGTCAGAGCTGATATCGAGGTCACCTGCTTCGGTTATGAGGGTATCGACGCCATCAAGGCCGCCTTGAAGGCTGGTGAGGCCCTCTCCACCGAGGAGGTCGGCATCAAGATCAAGCTGGTCGCTCCCCCACTCTACGTCATGATCACCAACACCTTGGACAAGAACGCGGGTATCGAGATGTTGGACAAAGCCATCGCCGTCATCGAGGACATCGTCGGTAAGAACGGCGGAAATGTCAACATCAAGATGAAGCCTAAGGCCGTCAGTGAATCCGACGAAGCCGAACTCGCCGCCCTCATGGCCCGTGTCGAGAAGGAGAACGCTGAGGTGTCTGGCGACGACGCCGTATCCGAGTCCGAAGACGAGTAATCGAAGAAGCTGGAAGTCCATCTCTCACATGCACCCTTTATTATATAATAAAAACCCCCAGTTACTCATTAATAAAGCGATGATGGCCGAGACTCTCTGCTTTCTGTGGGTTGGATGACCGGGATTTCTATGGGGAGGGATGGTTACTGTTGGGCGAGGTCCGCCGTGAAGTGGTTTGGCCTCCACTAGAGCATGCTCGTAACCGATCTTGGTTCTGCGTGTCAGGGGATGCGAGCGGAGCATACTTGTTTCAAGAACCCCGATGCTCGAATGGTGGCCCGCCTGCTCGAGAAAGATTATACGGACCATCGATCCGGAAACTCTGACTGGAAATTGGAAATTGGCAAGTCACCTCTTGTTATACAACCGCTTCTCCCAAGAAAACGCGGTAGCACACGCACGTGGTGCAAGAACTTTGAACCAGGGCCACGAGAGCGAGAAATCAGAGTGTCAGGGCACTGAGCAAATGGCCGTCTCTTTGAGAACCCACTCCGCCATCTCAGTCACCAGAGGTGCGTGGGGATTCCAGGCCGAATTCAGATTCGTCTGGAGCAGTTGTTCCATCAAGAACCAGCTGACATCTAAGCAATGGAAAATCGTTGATGGCCGTTCCAATTTAGAGTTGGCCAATGGATGAGCGAGTGACTGGTAGCAGAGGTGGTGAAGGGGCATGGCCTCACAGGCTTGTATGCCAAGAACTTGCCTGGTGGCTCAGATTGGGGTTTTCCTCGACCACCCAGGAGCCAGAGTTCAGATCGTTCAACCGCTTCCAACAAGCCCGCTCCTCGCACCTTGTCCAGCACCTGTACCTCTACCAACCGTGAATGATTCGTCCACCCAAACGGACCATTCGTCGTCACAGGACACCATCGATTGGCCCAATCAGCGCCTAACTGGGTGGACTCCCCAAACAATACCGCAATCAAGATCCCCCCTTCGGTCTTCCCTCTAATTGGCGACGGAAAAAAAAGAAAAAAACCCTTACAAGGTGATAAAAGAATATTCGACTTGGGAGCTGGCTCACTAGGAACTTGGCTTAGCACCGTTTCTTCAGGTTGTCCTTGCACTTATTTGGCCTCGTCCACTTGACCCTTCCCCCAACTCTCACTCCATGCCCAGTATCAAAGAGCCCCAGGCGGAAGCCATGGTCACCGAGTCCACCTCGGTAGACAAGGAGAAGAGAGACAGGAAGTCCGAGAGCAAAACCCCCGAGAAGAAGAAGAGATCGAGGGACGAGAAGACCCCCAAGTCAGATAAGAAGAAGAAGTCGAGACACGACAGTGACGAGGAGAGGGACGAGAGTTCCTCCAAGAAGCGCAAAGCCAACGATTCCAGCGCCGTCGAAGTAGTCCCCGAGGCGGAAAAGGAGGTGGCCTCCGAAGAGGCCAAGGAAGACGAGGTTCCCGAGAACCTCCGATTCTCCTCCTACCGTATCTCGCAGAGTACCATCGATGCCCTCACCTCCACCGGCATCAACGCCCTCTTCCCCATCCAGTCCTCCACTTTCGATAAGATCTACGATGGTGCGGATTTGTTGGGCAGGGCCAGAACCGGTTCCGGAAAGACCCTCGCCTTCGCTCTTCCCATGGTTGAGCGTTTGAAGGCGGCCGGGATTGACACAAGAAGAGGCAGGGAGCCCAAAATCCTGGTCATGGCCCCCACCAGAGAATTGGCCAAGCAAGTGGCCACCGAGTTCGAGAGAATCGGGAAGCAGCTCTCGGTTCTCTGCGTCTATGGCGGCGTCCCCTATGACCCACAGTACTACGCGATGAAGAATGGAGTGGACGTGGTGGTGGGTACGCCCGGGCGTATCGTCGATCACATCGACCGTGGAAACCTCAAGCTTCACGACATCAACTTCATCTGTCTGGACGAAGCTGACCAGATGCTTGACATCGGCTTCGCCGACGCCATGGAGAAGATCCTGGAATGCGTCAAGGAGCAGAAGGCCAACAAGCCCGACTCCCCATCCCACCAAACCCTTCTCTTCTCCGCCACCGTCCCCGAATGGGTCAACCGCGTCGTGAAGAAGTACCTCCGTCCGGACCACGCCACGGTCGATCTTGTCGGGGACACCAAGCTCAAGACCTCCGAGTTCATCTCCCACTACGCCATCCCCTCCTCATGGCAAGCCCGTAAGGACATCATCGGAGATGTGGTGGCCGTGTACGGTGCCGGGGGTCGAGTCATCATCTTCGTCAACACCAAGGCGGAGGCGAACGAGCTTGCGCTCCACGACCAATTGAAGCAAGAGGCCCAGGTACTCCACGGAGACATCGCGCAAAACCAGAGAGAGATCACCCTCAAGGGATTCCGTGATGGCAAGCTCAAGTGCATCATCTGTACCGACGTCGCCGCCCGTGGTTTGGACATCCCCGAGGTGGACCTCGTCATCAACTACGAGCCCACCCAAGACATCGAGTCTTACATCCATCGTTCCGGCAGAACCGGACGTGCCGGAAGAAAGGGTGTCTGCGTGACCTTCTTCAAGCCACAGGAGGAGGGTTGGTTGAAGACCTTGCAGCGACGCACCGGAATGAGCCTGCAGGTAGTCGGTGCACCCCAGCCAGAGGATATCATCAAGGCCACCGCGTTTGAAGCGGCTCAGAACATCAAGGATGTCTCTCCCAAGGCGTTGCCATTCTTCAATGGCGCCGCGGAGGAGCTGATCTCGGAGCTTGGTGCCGAGAAGGCGGTCGCCGCTGCTCTCGCCTTCATTGCCGGCTATTCCCAGGGAGTCCAGAGCCGTAGTTTGCTCTCAGGCATGACTGGGTTCACCACCCTCATCTGCCGACTTACCTACACCATCCGCACCCCTGGCTATATCCGCGCCATGCTCAGCCGTCACTTCCCTGATCTTGCCCACGACGATGTCAAGGGCATGAGAATGACCAGAGACATGTCGGGGGTTATCTTCGACGTGAACTCCGATCGTCTCGAAATCAAGGAGGAGCAAATCTTCCTTGGCGGAAGAGCTTGGGAGGACACCAACTCCATCACCATCGAGGTTGCCAAGGAAATCCCCGAGCTGCAGCAGTCGGAGAACGACTCTCGCGGTGGCCGCGGGTTCGGCGGCGGCCGTGGCGGCTTTGGTGGAAACCGTGGATTCGGTGGTCGTGACGGTGGTCGTGACGGTGGCCGCAGCGGCGGTCGCGGTGGATTCAGCCGTGGTGGCGGATTTGGGGGAGGTTTTGGAGGAGGCCGTGGTGGAAGAGGTGGCTTCAACCGTCGTTAATCGTACACCGATGGGTTTCTGAACTGCTCTACATGTAATATTTCTTCACACCGATACCACCGTGATTACTCTGCCACCCTCAGTCGTCGCTAGAGCCCCATTTATATGTATAATACATTCCTTTGTACTTGTTTGTGAATCCTCCGATCCGCCATCTCATAGAATCCTGATTTTGTGCTAATAAACCCCTTTGCCTAACAAAAAGCCTTACTCACATGGGTGTTTTCAATGTTTATTTCGATCAGGTCGGAGCCTTCAATTCAATGAAGCGGTCAGCTTGATATTCTTGAAGTAGGTATACGTGTCCACGGGGGTCCTGTACGATGGGTCAGCACCACCGAAAAAGGTATGGAAGAGCAGGCCGGAGATCTTCGCATCAGCCTTCGTCCTGAACACCATCTGGTTGTAGTTGATGACCAGCTGGTTGTCCATCCATACCTTCAACACACCATCCTGCTTCCCGACCGAATTGAGCCGCATGGATTGTCGAATGGTGCTCCATTTTCCAGGAGGGAATTTGAACGCGCCACGAGCCAACGAGTCGCCATATGCTGGGTTACACACACTGTCAGGTGGAATGTCACAATACCCAGGACCTTGTTTATCTGGGGCGTACGAGTAGAGCTCCCCCTCGCCCCCGCTACGCCACATGAATCGGGTGGAGAAGCAGCGCTCACTGTCCCGGCTATCCCGGGTACAATCCCCGGAGCCACCATAGAACCCAGGGAGCTTGCCTCCTTTGACGAAGTTGAATCCCCTTGGGAAGTACACCTGGAACTCGAGGGTAGCTTCGTTTTGCAATTGGACTGGGTTGGCGTAGATGCCAACCCCTCCCTGCTTTCCGGGAGACGTGGGGGTACGACTACCCCGAGGATAGAATACCTGAAAGGCCGTGTCGGAGCCGCCAGCAGGATCCCGTACAAATTTATAGTTTTGTTGACCGAAAGAGACCTTCACCAGCCCCCAGTTGTTTAGAGAGGAGGAGGAGCTGCTACTCCAGCTGGTGGGGGCTCTACGCGCCAGGCTAGAGGAGGCAGAGCTGTCGGTACCATTGTGGGCCTGGACCAGGCGCAGGTTGACTAGCAACCAGACCACGAAGAGTGCACCCCAGCTACCGGAATGGTTATTCGTCAAGAACATATCTACCGCGAAGAGATGGAAGGTTAGTGTACAGTGAGGTGGGGGGTTAGCGACTTTGCCGGAAAGTCTGGTGGATGGATAGCCCTCCAACTGGCCCAAGGAGCCTTAAATAAAGTTTTAAGGTGGAGGCAGTATACTCCTTCAATTCAAATAAGGAAGTCCATTAATGAAATGGAATCTTCGCAGCCTTCAAGGGAACCTGAACGTACCAAGGAAAGGAGGATTTCTTCCGCACCTGGAGATTGATTTCGCTGGTGCGACATTATTCAGGTTTTAGATAAGGGAGTGCGACTCGATCGATACATGCTCCTAATTATTGCAACCTGATGGGACTTCCCTAGAATTCAGCATTGTTCAGGAACTTTTCCCAGATCTCAATGCCTGCTCTTTCCAACAGTGGGGTTCCCGACAATTGGCACGATAAGCGATGCACTCGAACGTCTACGCCTTGATTTCGTCGAAAATGCGGAGATTCGCCAGTTGATTGGTAAAGCCGAGTAAACACACCCATTGCGGCGCAAATCCGATCCTCGCCCAAAGGAGCACTAATTGCTCTCGCAGACTGCCACACAGAAGGCGGAGGACGCGACGTAAACAACGGAGCAGCCTACCGTGCAGAGGTAGGAGACTCGACGGGAAGGGTGGATGGATTCGGGATTTGGCGAAACCCCCCAAAACCCACCCAACCGGTTCTAATCCGGAAGGAATCTCGCCCTATTTGGACGCGGATTGTTTTCAAGTGCTACCCACCGTCATGCAGCCTTGCGCTTATGGTCGAGTAGAGAGCGACCGAAACCACTTGCCCGAGGGAGTATAAATTCCTCTGCGGCAACCGCGGAGTGGTACTCAGAATCGCCCCTTCTATCATGTTCACCATCAAAATCGGGTTTTTGCTTTGGATCGCCGTGCTCTGCACATCCATTTTAGGTCAGACGCACACTCTGCAGAAGCGGGGTGGCGAACAGTGGAGTAGCAGTGGGGTCACCTCGCTACAGCCCTACAAGATTCAGAAGATCTCGTTCGGCCGGAACAACTACCAATTCGTGTCGGATCCGTTGCACGGTAAGGAAAAGGTACTAAGAGTGTTTTACCCCAAGGGAAGTCGTACTCCGTCTTCACCAGGTAAGCAAGGTGGTTTAGGGTTCTACGCAAAGCCGCTCTCTCTGAAGGACGAGGCTACACTCGAGTACAAGGTCTTCTTTCCCCGAGGATTCAATTTCGTGAAGGGCGGTAAGCTACCAGGGATCTACGGGGGCAGCCCTGATTGCCCCAATGGAAACGACAAAAGAAAATGCTTTACCACAAGGTAGGTTGGCGTTGATGTGGGCGGACGTAGGCTCATTCGCTAACCCTCCCGCTTCTAGATTTATGTTCCGTACTCGCGGCGATGGAGAACTTTATGCCTATCTTCCGATGAACCAGGCATCCGGCTACTGCAACATCAAGCCCAGAAGTGTTTGCAACCCCAGCTATGGCGACTCACTCGGACGAGGATCATTCAGATTCACAACCGGCAAGTGGCACACGCTCCGTCAGTCCATTCGCCTGAACAAGGTCGGCCGACAGGACGGGGTTCTCCGGGTTTGGGTTGATGGCAAGTTGGTGATCAACTACCGCAAGGCGGTGTTCAGAAATCAGCCCAACGTGAAGAACATCGGCCTGATCTTTCACACATTCTTCGGCGGGTCCACACCGGATTACAGGACCCCAGTGGACCAGTATTCCTACTTCAAGGATTTCAAGATGTTCGACCATGCCATGTAGATCGCCCGATTGGTATTGTTTAGATGTAATATGGAGTTGGAATTTGATTGGTAATATTTAGATGCAACTAGTAGTAGGCTTGATTAATATAAATCAACAGTATGTAGATGTGAATAGTTTAATGTGTATATATAAAAATTACTATCTTCTAACAAAGTGAGCGAAGTTAAGATTGTACCCCTCAAACTCGTAAAGAATACGATCGGTCTTGCGATATCCCTTGATGTCATGGATGTAAATGCTTTTCGGCGGTGCGACCTCCGAGTCTCCCTCATAGTTGGCACGCGAGCGAGCCTGGTTGCCACGACGGTCGTGGTGGTAGGGGGTGTAGACGCGGGAATGATTGTTTACCGAGTCGGGGTGGTGTCGCTGGATGTTCTCAAAGTGAGTCTCGACGTGAGAGTTGAAGACGGTCACGGTGAATTTCCCGGGCTGGAATACGTCGGTGACCTGCTTGATCAACTGCGATAGCGCCTTGGACTCGGATACATCTTCGCCCTTGGCCAGGGGCACGGTGGTCTCGAAACTGGCGTACGAGCAGGACTCTTCGGGAGTAACATGGATGGTGTAATAGTTCTTGTTGATCAGCCCATTCAGTGAGAACCCACAGGGCGAGAAAAGGTAGGAGTCGGTTAATGGCGTCGTCATAGATCGAGCCCAAACCCGTGATCTTCTCAACGTCCTTGCCTCCTGGTCCAGCCTCAGGCTGATTAGCCTCGGCGTGATGATAGAACTTGTCCATTGCCTTGGGGCACAGCTCGGTCATCAAGATCTCGACGGTTACATCGTCCATATCGTCATCATCCTCCACCAGACTCTGATAGGCGGGTTCCGCAGGAGCCTGTCCTTCGATCTTGATGCAGTTGTCCTGGGGTGGCGTGAGATACAAGAACCAATGGTCGCCGTTGGTTTTTCCAACTGTATACGCGGCACCGTTGTTGAACCAGCCATCCAGATATGCAACCTCATCGGACCAATTACGATGAGGGGCTTTCTGAAGGTCGGGGAACATGAAGCTCTTGCGCGAGTAAAACACGCGCCATACCCTGACCAAGCCCAGTGACGAGGCAATCTCAATGATGCGCGGTACAGCAGCCAGCAGGGTGGTGGTTCCACAGGTCTTGAGGATCAGCTTGTGAGGATAGACAAACATGGAGGATTCACTGAGAAGATACGAGTCTACTTGCTCGTTCTTGATAAGGCTCAACACCTGGCAATGGACCAACTCAAGCATATCCTCCCACACTTTCCGGGAGACGGTCCGCAGGCCGTATCTATCGTAGGTATCATCAAACTCCTGCTCAAGATCAACTCTAGAGGTCCCGTTAGGTGAGTAGCAGATCTGACGAGCTCCGAGAGAGCTGTCGTCCGGTGAGCTAGACAATGACGGGGTGGATGAGTTGGATCGGAGCTGTTGACGAACAGACTCGGCGCTTGGGCTGAACCAAAGCTCAAGAAGCTTTTCGGGTCCTTCAAATTGGCCCGTGTAGTATTCTTCGGAGCTCGAAGCAGGTTGGAAGCTGCTGTTAAGGTGAGCGATCTCTTCGAGTTTCATGTTATTGCTGTGTGGCTGGGAAAATAGGAACTTTTTTCGGTGTTTTTCGTATAAATGTGCCGTCGTAAGTCAAATGAGATGTGACGGATAGATGAGTGGATTAATTAATTAGTCAGTCAGTAGGTACTATTGAAGGCTCGGGAGCGCTATCGCAAGAAGTTCGAGAAGTGAAGTCGGAATGGCAAGTCCAATAGAAAACGTGAGGATGGATATCTCTGGTTTGGACCAGAATGCATAGCAGGGAGGTGAGGGAGTCTTTTGCTGTTTGGTTTCGAGAACCGAGGAAATTAGAGCACGAAGTTACGAAGCCGCTTGCTAGTGATGACAAGGTAACTGCAACCGTCTGTTTTGACTACCTGAATCAAGATGATGGTGAACAAAAGCCCTAAACGAGATATGGCATTTCCGACTTGAAGCCAGGACGGAAGCAATTTGCGACAACACTTCAATTTATATGAAGTCGACTTAAAAAAAAATCACCCATGAAATGCCATTGAAATCACATATTTTTTTTGCCTGAAATTCCAACCTTATGCCCAAGACCAGCTGTCTGGTCAAAATTTGGCTTGAACTATCGTTGAGAATAGCTTCATAACGTTCCAATTTATTCCTGCTTCACAAGAACCCTGAAACTGTTAAATACTAGATATGTCTATTGAAGCGATGTTTTCGAGTTTATCAGTTGCCACTGAATATTCTATCGAATCGTCCCTTCGCCTATTTTGTCAGATGCGAACCTATGTGCCTTTTCCTAAAAATGCGAGGAATGTCCAATCAGGTGCGAGAATTCGATAATCTGAAGATTCTAACCTCCGATACATGTGTGTCACCTCAGCCAGATTGTTTGTTAATCATCCTTCGTGTCGTCATGATGCTTATCATCCTCCTTCCTAGTGGAAAAAAGATTTTGCCTGCCTCTTGATCCCAGAAAGGAATATCTACACTATCTGACCGATGCTATCCATAGCAGAATTCCATCACGTGACAGAATCTGGGCGAGCTTGCGTTTCTAAACCTCAGACGGATTGTTTCTATGAAGTTTGATTTGTATGGCTTTTTTGAAGGGGCTTAGGCAGAGACACATTGCTCATTACTAATGTGATTTAACTTGGATTCCCGTTTTGTCACTTGCGACAAGTATACTTAGGGCCTGTGGGATTACTAATGGTTAGCCCAATTAATTCCTTGGCTTTACAATCATTTGATTACCGTATTTATTTAGCAATTCAGTCACCATTCTGGCAAGTTGAACTTACTAATCCAAATTCCGTCAAGCTTGTGTAGAACTCTTTATAAGCTCATATGCCTATGTCCCAAACAGCACAAGTTGCTTCTCCCACTTTAGAATCTATAGAAATATGCACGCATCAGTTGTAAGTACTCAGATTGCTTTGAGTGTACCCACCCTGCTTCTAACTCGTGGGATTTCAATTAGATTATCATCGGCTCCGGTCCCGCTGGTCACACCGCAGGTATTTACACTGCAAGAGCCAACTTGAGCCCAGTAATGTTTGAGGGTATGCTCGCTGGTGGTGTGGCTCCCGGTGGTCAACTAACCACCACCACCGAGATCGAAAATTTCCCGGGATTCCCTGGCGTCATCACAGGTCCAGAATTGATGGACAACATTCGCAAGCAGTCAGAGAAATTCGGTACCGAGATCATTACCGAAACAATCACTCGTGTGGATTTCTCCGCTCGACCATTCAAGGTTTGGAGAGAGGGGGCCGACTCTGCTAATGATGAACCCGATACTGCAGACGCCATCATCATCGCCACAGGCGCTACCGCCAAGCGTCTGTTTATCCCCGGCGAAGACGTTTACTGGCAAAATGGAATCTCTGCCTGCGCTGTCTGCGATGGCGCCGTCCCAATCTTCCGCAACAAACCTTTAGCCGTGGTTGGTGGTGGTGACTCTGCTGTTGAAGAGGCCATCTTCTTGACAAAATACGCCTCCAAGGTGTACGTGCTCGTCAGACGCGACAAACTCCGTGCTTCTACAATCATGGCCAATCGCCTCATGAAGCACCCTAAAGTAGAGATCTTGTGGAACACTGCACCCATGGAAGCAAAGGGTGATGGTAGCTTGTTAAGAAGCTTAACTCTTCAAGATACCAAGACACTGGAGACTCGTGATCTGGAGGTCAACGGACTCTTCTATGCTATCGGACACAAACCCAACACCGATGCTTTCAAAGGCATTGTGGATCTTGATAGTGATGGCTACATCAAGGTGGTTCCTGGCACTACACACACTAATATCGAGGGCGTCTTTGCTGCTGGTGATGTCCAAGACCGCCGCTACAGACAGGCCATTACCGCTGCTGGTTCCGGCTGCCAAGCTGCCTTGGATACCATCCAATTCTTAGAATCGCAGGAAGAGTAAAGCACCTCAAATACCCCGGATATCCGCACACCAACCATCGCTTAGTTTTAGTTGGAGCCTTTATAATATGTAATTTGAACTTGATGCAATAAATTGATTAATTGATCCACGCTTGGTGTATTCACCGTATTCTGGTAGAGCTTCGTGACTGCAATATATCCGAGAAATTATATATTAAGTTATGATGTCCGAAGCTGGCAGTGTGGACTAGTACAAATGGGTGTAAGAGATGCGAAGGGAAGACAAAACTTCGGATTTCTTCTATCGTAGATGAAAAAGACGGATTCTGAAAAGTATACACATTCGTGAGCCAACGTGCCATTCTCTATGAATGTCCATGTAGATAGCCAGCAGTTGTTGGATGGAGTAGCGAGGTAGTTAACGTTATACATGAAGTTGCGGGATGTAGTATATATTTGTACTGGGCGAAGCAAAATGTGGGATTCCGAAGTCACTGCACTGCAGGTAAAACTTCCAGCGAGCCATCAATTAGGCATTGTTTCCGAGCACTTCTGGTGTACCTTCCGTTGTATGTCATCGATTGCTCCATCATTTTCAAATACTGCTGACCTTGCTTGGAGTTGAGCGAGATAGCAGACAACGTAGTATCGAGAACATTTTGGATTTTTTGGGATGAATTGAACTGGGATGCCAACTCTCGAATATGCCTTGAAGGGTCTTCAATAGCGTACTGTGAAATTCCCACTTCTGCAGTATTCGGTGGTGTTGAGGGCGCGCTTGAATCATTGGAGACTGCACATTGCGAGGAAGTTCGTGAGTTGATTGAATGCTCTTGTTTGATGTTTCGTAAACAAATGGTACCTGTGGATTGGCTTGAGAGATTCTCCAACTGGCCATCCTCGGTGGTAATCACGTCAACAAAGCTATTGATCTCAACATCTGTGCTATGTGTCTTGGGCACTTGTTCTTTCGACCTTTTTTTCCTGGAAGTCTTGGGCAACTTCTTTGGTTTCTTTGTTGCCGCTTTTTTGTCAGTGTTTGATGATGTCCTCTTCCGCTTTGCTAATGAAAAACATTAATAAAACTCACCAGAAATACAACATCTCATGAGACTTACTTGAGCAATCGACCGCGACCTCTCGTTTTCTAATAATTATTTTAGGTATGGAGTTCATCTTCGAAGACTGACGAGGAGACATCCTTCTGGATACAATAACGTACTCCTCTTTCGTCTTCTCTTTCTTCGGAGAATGCTTCTTAGCCGCCGTAGTCTTTGTAGTATTCGTGTTGACAGTTTTGAGAGGCTGTCGTGCTGCTTTGGTGGTTTGCTTTTTTGAACATTTCGACGGCGTTTTAGCCGATACCTTGGACGTTGCTGGAGATATTTTCTCCGCACCTGTCGGCGATAATACTGGAATACTAACGATTGGGCTTTCCACTTTAGGAGGCGCGATGTCATCTAGTGCCAATTTGAGATCTGACTCTAACAAGTCTATGGCAGAGTCAACGTCTCCCATAAGATGGTAATCAATGATGTTGCCCCATTCACTGGCAGTTGGAGGAACTCGGTTGATATAAATGACTTTTCCGATCTTCGACTCGTGAACTCTCCCGGCCATTTCCTTCACAAGTTTTTTGATTCCGGATACCTTCAATGACGTGCCCATTATAATCAATAAATCGGGATTTCTTCTGATATCAAATGCACTGAGTTGGCCGATATGATCCTGTTATAAGTAAACGTAAAGTAAGCACATGGCTCATATATTGCGAAAATCGCGAATTCAAGTAGTAGTTGGCAATATGACATACCCCTTGAGGATGATGCTCGTTGTAAAGGACAATGCTCGGACGAAGGAACCCGGTAGCTTTGGATCTTTTTCCAACAATATCTCGGATGATCCCTAACTCTCTGCAATTCGGACACGGGGGTGCTGTTCCCTCTTTGAATTGCTGCTGATATTTCTCGGTAAAGCGGTATTGCGCATGACAAATGGTGCATACAACATACTCCATGCTGCCATGGAGTTGAACGGCACGTGTAAAGAGCTTATTGCTCACGTCGAAGTCAGTCTCCAGACCGGCCTGCTTTTCAAGGCAATCTATGTTTTGTGTGTAACAGCGAAGTAATTTCCCCTTCTGGTCCAGCTCTTTTAGAAACCTGTGAGTTCGAGTATATTTCGCCTTGCCGACTACGTCCTTGAATTCCCCCATGAAATGGAAAAATAGTTGTGTAGAAACTGGGTCCTGGTTTGTAAAGATAGGTTGGAATACAGTCAACGACAGAGTAAATACTGGAATAAAAGATTACTTTGAACAGCGTAGCATCAAACAAATCTCTTCCACTCATAATGGCCTTGGGATATTTATGCTTCAATAGCTCAAATAATCCATCTGCAGAGCGAAAATCCTTAAAGTAGGGGTTTAGAAGGAAGAACATAGCGGGTGTTCCAAGAGTGTAAACTTACAGGAATACCGGAAGCCACTGATATACCAGCACCTATACCAGAACGTTTTTAGAGGCCAGCTAGTACATATAGAGCGCGAAACTAAGAGCTACCTGTAATTACAATGCAACGCTTACACCTGTGCAATAAATCCCGAGTTAAGGTCAGGGTTTCTAAAGACTCTGAGAGGTTGTTCAGAGTGACGCTTTTCATACTAATATATGAAAGAAGACAGCAAAATTAAAAAGCTCTATGAGCCAAACGAACACGAAAAAAAGGAAGAGGATTAACGGGGAAGCTCGTAAAGAAGTTGCGCGAAATATAGGTTCAACGGGCCGGTTAAAAAGTATAGTATATATGTATGAATGTATGTATATATATATAAATAGGGATAATTTGAAGCACAACGTAGCTTCAAATACGAACACTTGTTAAACCACAAGATATACAAATCGAGCTTAAAGGAAGGGATAGGTAGTTAAGAAAGATGTGATCGACAATTGAGATCTTAATGTGAAAAAAAAGGGAAAATATATTAAGGGTTTAGGATCAATCATTTCCTCTCCTAAGCAGATGACTGGGAATTTAGCCTAGTTCTCGTCCAGCTATTGGCCGATATATCTCACAGTAGAAACATTTCGATTTTACTAATAGTTTCTTCATAATTTTATCTTCTAATTGGATAATAATTGCCGACATGTGTTTCCTACAGCTGTGAGCCAATCATTGACTGTTGAGTTAGGGAGACTGTTAATTTAGCTATTAGGATATGACCATTTGTCAAAATTTGACTTAGTCAATGCATTTACATTTTCATTCTAGACCCTTAGTCAAATATATGAGTTTAATGAAATAGTGCACACAAAGCATATACTCAATGTTCAATTGCCATATTTCAAAATCTTGTGGATCATTCAGTATCAGCCCCAAATTTGCAGTTTGTAGACCTAGCTGTCATTATCATTCGGTCATACGACATCTAAGGCATAGCATTTTATACAAGCAATTTGGCAGTTGAATGGCAAGGCGTCTACCAGATATCAATCAATGGCTCAGTTTCTTGTTGGCGACACAATGTAAATGCGACAAGTGACCAAGAATGTACATCATATAGTACTTCGTCTTTACCGTGATGTGGTAGGATATATACACTGCCTAATGTAAACCTGTCCCAAGGTCATAAATCGGAGGCTAAATGGCACCCAGGTATGTCGGTGATCGTTCACGTACATAAAACAATTTTGATATTATGGAAATTTCCGAATCGCCGTTTAATTCGAACATAGAGAAGTAAATGTGAATGATAGATGCAAAAGGGTCTATGTGAGGTAACCGTGCTGGAAGATAGGCTGACTTAAGGTGGGTTCCAGCTACTTATTTCTTCTTCATGCCGGCGCGCTTGCCTTCACCTAAAGAACGTAATATATTCAATTTAGCCATTGACACTCCTCAAATCAAACATTAATCCTTTTTACCCTTCTTTGGTGCACCCTTTCCTCTTCTCTTCTTTCTAGAAATCTCCTCTCTTCTTTCTACGGCATCGTAGTCAATTAAATTCAATTCCGGGAAGGCCTTGGTGATGGTAGATAATTTAGGCCCTGGCTGAGGGTAGTAGCTACTGACGGTGGGGCCCTTCAACCTTTGTTTAAGAACGCTGGTGCCGATTCTGGCACCAGTAGGGTTGTACACATTGCCGAAGATTTCAGAAGAAAGCTTCAATACCTCTTGAAGTCTACTCATGCTTACCAGGCAATGTCAATGAAATATGATAAAGAGCCAAAGATTTTCAAAGGCTATAATCGTGGTCAATGGAAGTTCGATTACCATTTTCCAATACGAACAAGCAAAATTTTTAGGGCCGAGTCACATGATTGTCCGAAACATTGACGGCTCAATCGCTGGGTCAAAGTTCATCAAATTCATTATCATTTGTGAATAAACAGGAGTTTAATTACGCAATCGAATAGCAATCATCTTCTGACATGTATTTAGTGAGTTGTTGCACCTTTTCCTAGTGGCAATTGCTACAATGTCGGATACTTGGGAGCTTTATTACTGGCCTGGTATGCCAGGCCGAGGCGAATTCATGAGGCTCTTGTTCATCGAGACTTCAACTCCATTCAAAGACGTATACGCAGGCGAGGATTGGACTGCGGTTGGGAAGGTCAACTATCAGTTATCGAAAGAATTCTTCGCTTTGCCTACTATTAAGCATAATGGATTCATGTTATCACAAACGCCAGTTATCTGTAGATATCTAGCGGTGAAGCTTAACAATGGAGTCCTTTATCCTAAGGAGGAGCTGTTAGGATACCAGGCTGAGATGATTATGGCAGGGATAGTAGATTTAACTGCTGAAGGGCACGACGCCTGGCATCCAATTGACAAAAATGCAACCTATGTCTCGCAAAAAGAACAAGCCAAACCATTTATTGAGTACTACGAAAAGAAGAGACTGCCAAAATGGTTTTCGTTCTTCGAAAAAGTGCTGGCCGAGAATGAGAAAAAGTACCCTAGCTTTGATGAAGGTGGGCCTTTCTTGGTGGGTGAGAGTATCAGCTATGTTGATTTGTGTATGTTTCACATACTGGATGGAATAGAGTTTCAGTGTCCAGAAGCTTATGCATTCATAGACGTGCCCAAATTGAAAAATCTCAAGACAAGAATACAAAATCGTCCGAAGATTAAGCAGTATCTCGAGTCTGCTCAAAGATCCCGCTTTACTGGTACTGGTCCCATTTTTTGATGGAATAAACACAAAAGTGCAGTGGAGGAATTGTTGATGTGTTTGGCGTTTGGATGGTTGATATGGTAGTGTGTATGCGTGGGTGGTTTGACGCATGAGCTTACTCTGCATTGCTGTTGATTGCTGCTGATCACAGCCAGATCAAGAAATCATTGGCTCGTGGAGAATTATTGATAAGTGCTCACTTACATCAGCATTACCCTTCAACAGTGTCAGCAGATTGGGGAATGTCGGAATCATGTCGTATATTCTCCACGACAACCTCCACATCCACACTCACGCCAGCAAATGATCTGAATGGTCCAATATTCAACCATTCCGCAATCCACCCTGGTTGAGGCTGTCTCTGGCTTGGTGGCGAGGGCCACATATAAAGAGCATATATCCCACCAGCTCTCTCTTTCCCCACTCTTCCCACCTTCCCACCTTCCCACCTATTAAGCAATACATCAGCCACATCATAGAACTAGTAATACATAACACAGATATGAAGCGATCCCCTCAAAATCCGGCTTGCAAGGAGTACTACACGCCAGTGTGTGAGGCTCTGAAGAGGAGAGAAAAGCAAAGTCGAGTTAGACGACCACCCCACTCGAAATCAGGAGATACTGTAAGTGCGAATATTTATGGACGAATCGCTGGTTAGTACAAAGGGCTAAACTGAACGCCACCTAACCCCTTCAGCGTGCAAGAAGGAGAAGTAGTGCCTCCGCCACACTGAGTGAACAGGCACTGGAGTTGCTGCAGAAGGAAGCATTTATGGAACTACGAAGGCAAATCCAGGGCTACAACGAACAACTAGTTGCACGGATGAGATATGTTGAAGCACTTCCTCTTGAGGAGCAACACTCCTGGCTTGAGGCGATTGTGCGACAAGACCAGCACATGGACGAGGATGAGGATGTTGAGATTCTCATTGAGGCCATGCAGGAGTCGGCCACAACCAAGGACTACTCGGCGATCACAGAGTGGCAGGAAAGCAGAGCATGTGAGCCCAATGAGTGGTTGAGCATATCGAGCGAAGAGTGGAGCAATTATATGCAGTAGCCATCTCAAAAAGGAGACTAGTGTAAATATTAGGCCAGTTTCAATCAGCTGGTAGGAGAGATAGGCACCCACATGTATTGCACACCACTACCCATTGATTGACAATAGTCCTTGGTAGAACTTTGTATTATACATTATACTTGTAACTATATCAAAGCATTTATTTACACATTCCTTGAAATTTACTTCTATGGTAGCTGATCAAGTGGATATCATTCAGAAGAACAAAGTTAACCACTTGAAACAATGCTTTCATTAGTAACAGATATGGATGTTATCAGATTTTCAACTGGAGCTTTAGATCTTATAGCCATTATGGCAGGTTCTCAGGATATGAGCTTTCTCTAAGCTACATAGACATGTTGCAATATTCTGAGGAGTATTGGAAGTGATGTGGAGAACTAGAGGATTTACTTTTTATTCACTTGTATATTTATTGATCAAATACTTTTGATAAAGTAGAGCAAACAAACATGCAGAGTCTGTTAAGGAAGGTCCCAAGAATATGTGTGCAAAGCTTGGAGGCTTTTGGACAACTTTAAGAAAGATCATAATCTGGGTACCTGATAATTTGGTGATAACATTTCAAGTAAATCCCAAAAAAAATTTGGCCAGGACAAAATGCTAATCAAAGAATAAAATCTGTGTGACTAAGTCAGCATGAATATTTAGGTGGCAACTTAATAATTACAACAAAGCAAACTACTTTGGGTGCAGGAATCTTAGAGATACTGCTGGCAATTGGGAAACAGGCAAGTTAGGTGGCTTTCATTCAACAACTTACTGAACACCAAAGAGGCATCTTAACTTTTACAGGGTCTTGAGTATCAACTTTAGTTCTTATCATTGCTTACTAAAGCATGCTCATTCTTCCTCCTATCAAATCCTAGCTTTTTTAAGAGTGCCGGCTTAAGTCATAGCTTTAAAGTAAACTTTAGACATCAGTAGGTCCAGCAACTGCTAGTATCAGACAGATGGAAACACACCTTGTTGCCACTTCAAAGGTTTTAGTATAGTCCAGTCTATTTGTTTCAGAGGTCCTTTTGCAACAAATTGCTTTTGTTGTTAGTTTTGTATTTACACCTGAATACTCACTTATCTTGGTCATTTATAATTATTACTTATAAATCTTAAAGAATTCTGTTCAAATTCCTTGACAGAACTTACTTGGAATGATTTCACCAAAATATTGGATACCCAAAGCATAAGATTTTCAAAGCTATCTAAAAAACCCTAAACCTTGCACACATATTCTTGGGACCTTTCTAAGCATATGGAGTGTGTTTGTCTTAAGACAATGTCAAAATATATATACAACTTTTACATTGAACTATCATTAAGTGAAACCACATATTCTACTTATTCTCCAATCACTTCCAATATCTTCAAGCTTTACAATAGGCTATGAGCTCCAAGCTGTCACTCACTACAATGTCTTCTGCTACTATTACCAAAATGTTTCCCTCTGCTGAAAAGTTGGATGGATCCAACTACCAAGTCTGGAAGGTAAAGATGAAGATGCTATTACAGTAAGAGGCCTTTGGATATTGTTATGGGAGAAAATGCCCTCCTAAAGGTGTAAGAGAAGAAGCCTTAGAGTACCAGAAGAAAGAGAAAAGTGCCTTTAACTGCATTTGCCTTGACATTAGAGACAAATTACTAATTCAATGCTCACAAGCAAAAGTCACAAAGAGTGACTGAAGGCACCAGAAAACACCTACCAGTCATGTTCAGCTACCAAGCAAATATATCTTAGACAAAAACCTCTTACTACCAAGATGCTCCTTGGAGGAGATATAAAAAATTGGACTGACTCAATTGTTGTAAGAGTCTTGGAGATATTGGAAGCAAATTGGGAGGACAAGTGGATTATGTGGTTTTCACTTGATGATTAATTGAATTTAAAAGCAGTATTTATACTTTTACATGGTCTTGGCATAGCAAACTCATTGAATAGGTTAAGGAAGGTCCTAAAAGCATGTGCGCAAAGTTTGGGGCTGTTTGGACAACTCTGAGAATTTTCATTTTCTGGTAAATATTCCAACTATTTCCCAACAAGGAATATGGGCAGTATTCTCTATGATTTGAAGGTAATGATCTATGCAACTCAGTTAGGTAAATATTTAGGTGGAATTCCAAGTTTTTTCAACACTCCCACTCAGCTAAATGCTCATACTGACTAGTATTAATTTTGGTCTAAGATATTCAAACTTGTCTTTAGCTACTGGTTTGGTAAATATGTCTGCAATCATTTCATTTGAAGGACAGTAAGCCAAGCTAACTAAGCTATTCTCTATAGCTTCACTTATGAAATGATGTCTAGTATCTATGTGCTTAGTTCTAGCATGAAAAGTTGGATTTCTACCTAATTGTATGATTCCTTGATTATCTTGAAGTAAAGTAATAGATGTTTTTGACATAGGCCTAAATCTGTAAAAAGCTTTCTTAGCCACATTACTTCTATTGTAGCTTCACAGGCTACCATATACTCTGCCTCTGTGGTGGAAAGTGCTACAGTTGGTTGCTTTCTTGAATTCCATGAAATTGCTCCTTTACAGTAAAGAAAGGTTTATCCTGTGGTGGATCTTCTGTCTTCTAAATTTTGTCCCCAACCAACATCACAGTATCCCACAAGATCCTGTTCTGAATCCTTATAAGTGTATCTTAAGCAGATATCAGCAGTTCCTTTTAGATATCTAAAAATCTGCTTAATTGCTGCAATATGATCAGATCCATGGTTCTGATTATTCTGGCTGACCACTCCCACAAAATATGAGTTATCTAGACATGTTCCAAGCATGATACACATGAGACTGCTCTTGGTGATTGTTTGAGACCATATAGAGATTTTTGAAGCTTGCAGATCAAATGGGGGTTATCTAGGTCAACAAGCCCATCAGGCTGGTACATATACAGGTCCTCATCAAGTTCTCCATTCAAAAATGCAGCTTTACATCCATTTGATTTATAAAAAACTTATATTTGGCTGCAATAGCCAATATCAATCTGATGGAATTAAACTTGGCTACTGGTGTAAAAGTCTCTGTATAGTCAAGTCCTCTTGTTTGAGAGTATCCTTTGGCCATAAGTCTTGCTCTGTGTCTTTCAATTGTGCCACCAGCCTTGTACTTTGTCTTAAAGACCCATTTGCATCCAATTGATTTTTAGTTGATTGGTCATTGGACCAAGTCCCAAGTTTGATTTTCCATCATGGCCTGATATTGCTCAGTCATTGCAGGTCTCCAAAACCATGTCTGAGGGCTATTTAGGGCCTCTTTTACAGTCTGGGGCTCATCAATATGGTCTGAAGAGGCATAGGCTAAGTTTGTACCCTCCTTGATATAGTAATTTGGGCTATTTCTTGTCTGGTTAGATCTCCAGGCATTTGATACTAAAATGATCACTTTGGGGATATTCTGGGCACTGCTTCAGACTGAACTGCAGTTGTAGAGTCCTCTGGAGTGAGAATGCTCTCATTGTTTTGCTCTGAGTCAATCCTGACTATTGGTGGACTTGAGATCAAGTTTTTGTGATCAGATGTCATTTTTTGTGAGAATTTTGAATTTTCATCAGACAACACATCCCTGGACCTGCTCAGCTTCTTTGCTTTGATATTGTAGAGTCTGTATGCCTTACTCTCATTGCAGTTGCCCAAAAATATGAGTTTTACACTTTTTGGTTCAAATCTGACTGATTTCCAGACAGTTTCTTGGCACATGCTGTACACCCAAATATTCTTAGATGTTCTGCACTTGGTCTGTGTCCATACCATGCTTCAAATGGAGTAGAATCACAAAGTACTCTGTTATAAATCCTGTTCTCAAGGTATACAGCTGTGGCAACTGATTCTGCCCAAAAAGCATAAAATAATTTTTGACCATGGATCATTGATCTTGCCACATCAATTATTAGTCTGTTTGCACATTCTGCTACTCCATTTTGCTGTGGGGAGTAGGGTACAGTAGTCTCTTGCTTTATCCCATGAATTTTGCAGATGTGGAGGAAGATCTTTTAAGTTATATTCTCCATCATTGTCTGAGCATATTTTCTTGATTTTTCACTAGTTTCTCTCTCCATCATGGCTATAAACTCCCTGGACAGAGCTTCTTCCTTTCTCTCCATGAAGTAGACCTACATGTATCTTTTATAGTCATCAACAAAGATGATTAAATACTTCATCCTGCTTAATGATGAATTTTGCATAAGTCCACACAGATCTGGGTGAATTAGATCCAATTTCTCTTAGCTTTGATTAACCCAGAGCTCTTGAACAGTTGTCTGGCTTGTTTCCCTTATATTCAGGCTTCACAGTGCTCCAAACTAGCTGGGGGAGCAATTTTTACTCTGGAAGTTAGCTGATATTGGATCATTTTGCACAAATAATCAATATTGATGTGTCCGAATTACCTCTGCCAAAGCATTGGTGTTTCTTCATTCAAGTTTCTTATATTGGCTTCCATATATGATGGAATATAAGTCAACTTGTATCAATTCTGATATCTGATACCCAAAGCAATATGGGCACCATTTTGATCAGTGATCCCACATACACAATTGTCAAAGCTGACACTGAGTCCTTCTGCAGTGGCCTTGCTTACAGATAGAAGATTCTTGGCAATTCCTGGTACTTAGAGTACTGCTGAGAAGGTCAGTGTATGGCTTCCTTCACTGCCCCTAAGGTATACTTGGATAGTTCCTTCTCCTACTGCATCAAGTGGTTTATTGCCACCCATAAAAACTTTCATAATTGGAATTTCTTGATATTGGGTAAAAAGTTCTTTTTGGTGTGTAAAGTGTTGAGATGCTCTGGAATCAATATACCACATCTGAGATTACATGATTGTGGTCATATTTAGTGTAGATACAAATAGTCTATCATCTGATGTTGCAACATTTCCATATTCAGGCTTCTTTTGCTGATTATCTCTCTTTTTGCAATACCAATCTTGTGTGTGTCCTTTCCTTTTACAGTAGTTGCAAAACAGGTTGCTGTTGCCTTTGTAGTGTCTTGGGTACCTCCTTTGTTGGTTGTCATTGCTTATTATAGCATTTTCTGTTGTAAAATTTACAATCCACCTAAATATTCACCAAACTTAGTCATTTCAATCAGTACCTTCAAATCCTAGAGAGTACTCAACATATTCCTTGTTGGGATTTACTTGGAATATTTTCACCAAAACACCAGGTACCAAGAACATGAAAATTCTCAAAGTTGTCCAAACAGCTTCAAACTTTGCACACATGCTCTTGGTACCTTCCTTAACCTATTCCACATGTTTGTTATGGCCAAGACCATGTAGAAGTATAATTGCCACTTTTACATTCAATAAATCATTAAGTGAAAACCACGTAATCTACTTGTCCTTACAAATCACTTCCAATATCATCAAGATTCTTACAAGATTTTCCTCTTCCTTCTTAGTGGCAATTTATTTTCTTAATTCTTCATCCTGGAGCCTGCAATATATGTAATTATGGTCAAATCTTTGGCTCTAGACCCCAGGGCTGATGCAAGGCCCTGAAACCAGTCTATCAGACTATTCAGGATGGTTGCTATCACATCCTCATCAGTAGTGGGTATAGCCACAGATTCCCTCTCATCCACCAGCAGGGTAATTCTGTTAATTAGAATTTATATTTTTTCTGCAGGCAGCATCTTTGTAGTAAAAATTTCTGTCCAAGATAAGTTCTCTTGGCAGCTGAACATGACTGATAGGTGTCTTCTAATGCCTTCCAGGCATTCTTTGCTGCTTTGCTCTTGCACATTGAATTTGCAATTTGTCTTTGACATTAATGCAAATGCAGTTAAAGGCACATTGTTCTATCTTCTGGTACTTTAAGGATTCCTCTCCCACGTTGTTAGGAGGGCATTTGTCTCCTATAACAATATCCCAAAAGCCTCTTTCTGTAGCAGCATCTTCATCTTCACCTTCCACACTTGGTAGTTAGAACCATGTAACTTTTCTGCAGAGGGAAAAGTTCCAGTAATAGCAGTAGTGGACATTACAGAGAGTGATAGCTTGGGGCTCATAACCTTTTGTAAGAATCTTGGAGATATTGGAAGTGATTGGGAGAACAAGTAAATTATGTGGTTTGCACTTAATGATTTATTGAATGTAAAAATACTATTTATACTTTATATAGTCTTGCCATTTCAAACACAAAGAATAGGCTAAGGAAGGTCCCAAGAAAACATGTGCAAAGCTTGGGGCTGTTTGGACAACTTTGAGAATTTTCATGTTCTGGGTGCCTGGAATTTTGGTGAAAATATTCTAATTAAGTCCCAACAAGGAATTTGATCAGTATTCTCTGGGACCTGAAGGTAATGATCTAAGTGACCAAGTTGGGTGAGTATTTAGGTGAAATTGCAAATCTTTACAACAACAATTACCCTGTTGGAAGATGCAATGTAATCTGTGGGGATAAAAGATACTACCAAAGATGTGGTAGTTTCCCTCCTGAATAGTCTGACAGACAAGTTACTGCAAGGCATTTATATCATTCATATAGTTCAGAACTGAGGATTTGACCTTAAATTATGTCTATGAAAGGCCTCTGGATGAGGAATCAAAAATATCAAGTGCCACCAAGAAGGAAGAAAAAAAAGCTTTAATAAGTAATAATGACCATAAGAGTGTTGTTAAAATTTGTAATCACACATAAATACTGACCTGGCTAGTCACTTAGATCATCACCTACATATCTAAGAGTATACTGACCAACTACCTTGTTAGGATTTACTTAATGTAGTAGCACCAAAACATCCAATACCCAGAACATGAAGTTTTGAGAAGTTGTCCAAGCAGCCCCTAGCTTTGTATACATGCTCTTGGGACCTTCCTAAGCATATTTGGTATGTTTGTTATGCCAAGATCATGTAAAAGTATAATTTCTACTCTTACATTAATAAATCATTAAGTGAAAGCAAGATAATCTACTTGTTCTCCCAATTGACTCAAATACCTCCAAAACTCTTACAGCATTAAGAAGGTTAGCATGGGAGACAGTTAAACTCTTGATGCAGCTGGACAGGGAGCTAACCAAGCAAACCTCCAAAGAAATGAAGGAAGGCACACACTTATCTTCAAAGATGTATTCCATATATCAGAAATAGACAAGATTGTATTAGCCATAGCTTGGGCCACCACAGAAGGACTCAGCTGCAGAATAGACAATTCTGAAAGCAGGCCCACTGATATAGTGATACCTGTATTCCCTTTGAGTACTAGAGATTGAAATTTACACCAGTTTACTGAAGTTTTGTCATATATGGAAGCCCATATAGGTAACTTAAATGAAGAGGCACCAATGCTTTGGCACCAGAGATTTGAACTAACCAGCAGTATCAATTATTGCAAAATGATCAAAAATCAGCCAATTTTCAGAGTAAAGCTGATCCCAGAGCAAACTTATGCACAATTTATCCTTAAATAGAAAGAAGTATTTATTCACATATGTTGATGATGATGCATCATATATATGGGCCTACTTCACACAGTGAAAGAAAGAATCTCTGTCTAGGCTTAGGGAGCTTCAGGCCTAGGCTGAAAGAGAAACTGGCCAGAAATCATGAACATCTACACTGAAAATGATGGAGAATATACCTCAAAGATTCTCATCCACTCCTGAAAAATTAATAGAATCAAGCAAGATATTACAGCACCATACTCCCCACAGCAAAACAGATTATCAGGCCATGCAAAACCACCAATAACTGGTATGGCAAGATCTATGATCTATGATAAAAAATATCCTAAAATTTTGGACAAAGTCAGTTTCTACAGCTGTATTTCTTAAACATAGGAGTTGTAACAGAATAATTATAATTATACACTGTTGATGGATTGGTATAGATACAAATCAAGTGCAGAGTACCTAAGAATATATGTTTGCATAATATATGCCAAAACATCACCTAGGAACAAGTAAAACTTGAGCCAAATGGTGTCAGAGCATGTCTTGAGCTACTTAAATGAGAGTAAGGCATACAAACTCAACAGTGCCAAGGTATAAAAGCTAATCAAGTCCAGGGATGTGTTAATTATTGAAACTTCAGAATTCTCACAAATCACAACATTGGAAGATGGCAAATATCCACTCTCAAGTCTGCCAATAGTCAGGATTAAATCACAGCAAAAGAGTGCAGTTTCTGCACTCCAGAGGACTTTGACATTGTGGTTCAGCCTGAATCAGTGTCTTTAAATACTTCAGGAGTGCTTGTTCCAGTCTCATCAGGCAGAAAATCCAACTGAAATAGAACAAGTAGATTATGTAGTTTTCACTCTATGATTCTTAGAATGTTAAAGTAAGATTTATACTTCTATACAGTGATGGAGGAACAGACACATGGAATAAGCTTAGATATTTCCTAAGAGAGATTGTGTTAAGTTTGGGACTGTTTAAACAACAAATCAAAACTTCATGTTCTGGATACCTGATGTTTTGGTGAGAGATATTCAAAGGGAATCCCAACAAGGAATTTGGTTAGAACTCTCCAAGACTTGCAGATAATGAATGAAGTGACTAGGTTGGATGGATATCTAGGTGATATTATAAAACTTACAATGTGATCCATCCTGCTTTTCAGCAGAGGGAGAGTTTCTTGTAATAACAGTGATAGAGATTCCAGAGAGTGCCTGCTTGGAGCTCATAAGCTTTTGCAGGAGTTTTGGAGATATTGAAGGTGGCAGGGTAGACAAGTGGATTATGTGGTCTCACTTAATGGCTAATTGAATATAAGGGTAGTATTCATACTTTTAGATGATATTGGCAGAGCAATCCCTATGTGAGGTCTGAAAGTTGGAGCTCATTGAGTTTTTAGCTTTTATTTTGCTGACATTCTTATAGAATTCTGCTGGTATTCAGTTGGTGTTTCCGCTCCAAATTTTCATTTGCAATTTTGGTGGAAGTAATGGGTAGCTGATTACCAAGTTTGGTATGAATGCTAGTTGGTCTGGTCTCCCCTGCAAAGGATATCTGCTTGTCTGCTGTGTAGCTATTACCTGAGATATTGAGAGTTGCCACTTTTGGGAAAGACAGAATTCAGCTAATATTAAAATGGTGCTCTGCTGGCCTTTGTTAATTTTTTTCTTGGGGAATGTGAAGAGTATGTAGAAAAGGTTCTAGGAATATGTATGCAAAGTATGGGCTGTTTAGAAAACTTTGAGGTACTTTATGTTCTGGTTACCAGATATTATGGTGAGCCTATTACAAGTAAATCCTGACAAGAAATTTGGGCAGAATTTAGGTGCAATCATAAAATTTACTACAACTGGGTGTACCAGTAGAGTATCATTGGAATACCATAGGTTAGCCAGATAAGCATTGTATGAAGTACGAGGTTGAAAACTTTCACAAGGCTGTATTGATTATGCACCACTTGAAGAAGTTTCATGAACTGATTTACAATGATCATCTCTCATGAGGTATCAAAGCAAATACTACTACCTAATCCATACAGGCCAAATACAGGCAGCCATTTATGTGGTAGGTACACAGGCCATCTTTGAACTAGAGAGTAGGAATATAAACTCGAATATAGAAGAGGGCAATGAGATTAGCTAGAGTGTTCAGTCCCCTTCACATTGCTAATCCCGCCATGGTATATATTTTATTATATTCTACCCTGTTAAAATTTTTGGCTAGTTGATCGTACGTGGTTTAGTCAGTTTAGTTTTCCATCAAGCAGGTCATCGTGAGTGTTGGTTGCAAATGGAACTACAGATACTTTCCAAATCTATTCCGCGGTTTAGAATGTAGAAAATAGGCCAGATGTGCCCCCAATTAAGAACGGCTAGCCTTTAAACCAGATGCTTGCTATCCACCCAAAAGTCCCCATTCTACTAGTGCTGGCCCCATATTGTTGATCGTTGTGCTACGCCTGCCTCTTTATCAATAGTCAGTGCGGTGGGAGAATTGTGCATCTATTAGGTATTCGTGTGGCTGATATGGTGGTGTCAGTAGGAGTGTGGTTTGGTGTGTGAACTTGCTTTGCATTGCTGTTGATTGCTGCTGATTACAGCCAGATCAAGAAATCATACGCTTATGGAGAATCGTCGAATAGTGCTCACTTACATCAGCATTACCTTTCAACCGTGTCAGCAGATTAGGGAATGTCGGAATCATGTCGTATATTCTCCATGACAATCTCCACACCCACACTCACGCCAGTAAACGATCTGAATGATCCAGTGTTCAACCATTCCGCAATCCACTCTGGTTGAGGCTGTCTCTGGCTTGGTGGCGAGGGCCACATATAAAGAGCATATATCCCACCGGCTCTCTCTTTCCCCACTCTTTCCACCTTCCCACCTTCCCACCTATTAAGCAATACATCAGCCACATCATAGAACTAGTAATACCTAGCACAGATATGAAGCGATCTCCTCAAAACCCGGCTTGCGAGGTGTACTACATGCCAGTGTGTGAGGCTCTGAAGAGGAGAGAAAAGCAAAGTCGAGTTAGACGACCACCCCACTCGAAATCAGGAGATACTGTAAGTGAAAATATTTATGGGCGAATCGCTGGTTAGTACAAAGGGCTAAACTGAGCGCCACCTAACCCCTGCAGCGTGCAAGAAGGAGAAGTAGCGCCTCCGCCACACTGAGTGAACAGGCACTAGAGTTGCTGCAGAAGGAAGCATTTATGGAACTACGAAGGCAAATCCAGGGCTACAACGAACAACTGGTTGCACGGATGAGATATGTTGAAGCACTTCCTCTTGAGGAGCAACACTCCTGGCTTGAGGCGATTGTGCGACAAGACCAGCACATGGACGAGGATAAGGATGTTGAAATTCTCATCGAGGCCATGCAAGAGTCGGCCACAACCAAGGACTACTCGGCGATCACAGAGTGGCAGGAAAGCAGAGCATGTGAGCCCAACGAGTGGTTGAGCATATCAAGCGAAGAGTGGAGCAATTATATGCAGTAGCCATCTCAAAAAGGAGACTAGTGTAAATATTAGGCCAGTTTCAATGAGCTGGGAGGAGAGATAGGCACCCACATGTACTGCACACCACCACCCATATATTGGTAATTATCCTTGGTAGGATTTGTAACATGCATTTTAGTTGTAATTAGTTTAGAGCGATCCATTCTATTCATTCAATATTCGGACAGTCAGATAATCGCATTACTTATTAGGGGTGCTATCTACAATATAATTATAGGGTTTGAGATAAGCTATTTTCATTCCCGCAACTAGTCTATCGCAGGCTACGAAGTGGAATATCCTTGTGGTATGCTACGGGCTTGTTGATTTTCCCACCGCTGGGCTGAGACAGCTGAGGGTTGTTGATTTTGGAATGTGTGCGGCCATACAGTGCATAGACCATGAGCCCAACGCCAATCCACACGGCCAGATGTATGATGGTTGATGGTGAGGTTGTCGAGAGCAGAACAATGGACAATGCAGCTCCGATAACCGGGATCACGAATGGGCCCAAGGGGATTTTGAACCTTCTTGGAGTGTCTGGACACCTGAAGCGGAGCACAATGACTCCGATATTGACAAAGAAGAAAGCAAACAAGGTGCCTGCCGTGGTAATGTCGCTAAGCACGTCAACAGGAAACATGCCCCCTAATAGCGCACAAAGAACACCGGATAGGGTAGTTGTGAACCATGGAGTCTTGTATTTGGGGTGGATTCTGGCAGCAATCTCAGGGAACAGCCCATCCTTGGCCATGGCGTTAAAGATACGAGGTTGCCCCATCAACAGAATTAACATGATGGAGGCCAGACCGAATACAATTCCCATGCCAATAATTATACTTAGCCAAGTCATACCAGTTCTAGCAACGAGAATAGTGATAGGGGCAGCAACCCTACCAAGGGTACTGCTGTCGGTAAATGGATGCAATTCCTTGTAGGGAACAACACCAGTCATTATGAGACAAACGCCAATGTAAAGGATGATGCATACGACCAGAGAGCCGCAGATGACAATTGGCAAGTCTCGCTGGGGATTCTTTGCTTCTTGGGCGGTCGTGGAAATGATGTCGAATCCAATATACGCAAAGAAGACTGTACTGGCGGCAGAGAACACGCCAGAAACGCCGTACCTTGCAAATCTACCCTCGTTGGGAGGTATGAATGGAGTATAGTTTGCGGGGTTGATATGCTTGATGCAGGCGAAGATGGTGAGGAGTACCACAATAACCTTGATGGAAACCATGACGCTGTTGACTCGCGTGGATTCCCGAATACCGAAGCACAGAAGGGTCGTGATCACAAGGGAAATGACGACGGCCGGGACATTAAGATAATCGCCAGTTGTCATGAAGGAGCCGCTCTCAAACTTGATCGGGGAGTTTACCCACTTGGTGCTTATTTTATAATCAAATGCAATTTCAAGAAACGCAACCAGGTAGGCAGACCAGGCAACAGCGGTAGTAGCAGCACCAACAAGATACTCCAAGATCAAGTCCCAGCCGATAATCCAACCGATCAGTTCGCCCATTGCTGCGTAAGTGTAGGTGTAAGCGGAGCCAGCCACGGGAATCATGGAGGCCATCTCGGAGTATGAGAGAGCCGTGAACGCAGCAGCAATCCCAGAAACAATGAAAGAGACGACAATGGCGGGGCCAGCTTTTTCAGCGGCAGCAACTCCAGTCAACGTGAAAATGCCCGTACCAATGGTGACGCCTATTCCTACCGATGCTAAATCCATAATATCTAATGTGCGTTTCATTTCTGAGCTCGCCAGTTCGGTTTGAATCTGCTCCATGCTTTTGACTGTAAAGAGCCTCAACCACCAAGGCTTTTTTCCGGCCTCGTACGAGACGAGCCCTTGTTTTCTCATCTGGAGTTGGAACCTTATGCAATGTGAAAATAGTACCTTCAGATGGCCGAAGAAAAGATGTTTATATACTATTACCAATCAGGTAATCGGCTTCTCATGCTCATAAGACATGAGAAATTCTCAAGTTACACCGCTTCATCGGTTCTTTCCATTGAATTATTTATCAATCATGTGCCCTCAAATTGGTGTACTGCCATAGTGAGCGAGTTGTTGATTATTAACGTAATACTTGGTGGGGAATCCTCGTCCTTCAAACAGGTTGTCAGGACATAATTTGTAGATGGATGGTGTGTTCTTTGCTAGATTATCCTCGATATCGGGTTAATTTATTCAATGTCTTGGTCATGGTACCACAGGTAGTTTACTTTTGATATTTGGTGATAGAAATCAGTGTGAGAGTGATGCAATGCGCACGGATGTATCTTGTTAGTCAAGGAGCAGGCGAATTTGTAATGGAGTCAGTCAGGTGATGCAAAGGTTATCCATTCTCCCTAACATCCGCATCCACATCCACATCCACGCCCGCAACCACACCCACGCTCATACTCATACTCATACTCACGGTCATGGCCACATCAATATGATTTGAATGGTTCAATCATTTCGCAGGGTCACGTATAAAGATAATGTATCCCACAAGATCTCCTTTTCACTGCTCCTTCACAAAAGCATATTATTCTTATCAAATTGCGTAGTGCAAAGCTAACTGAAGCAACAGCCAATAATGGGTTAATCCATATGGCATTCTACTAAGTATGTCAACAGGAAGCACTCCGCCAAGTAAGGCACAAAGAACACCAGAGAGGGTAGTTGTGAACCAGGGAGTCTTGTATTAGTCCATCGTTGGCCATAGTATAGAAGATACGTGGCTGACCCATCAATAGAATCAGCATGGCCGAGGCTATGCCAAAAATAGTTCCCAAGCTGACAACAAAATTCAACCAGCTCAAGCCAGTTATAGCGATGAGGATTGAGATAGGTTTAGCGGCATTTTGTCCTGGAGATTTATAGGGAGAAGTACCAACCGCAACGAGGGAAACGGCGATGAAAGAACTATGCAAATGACCAAGGTACCACAGATGACAATCAGCAAATTCCTCTGGGAGCTTTTTGCTCCCAGGGCCGTCGTGGAGATGATGTCTAATCTAATATACGCAACAAAACTGCACTGACGGTAGAGAACATACCGGAAACACCGTACTTCCCGAATTCACCTTCATTAGGTGGGAAGAATGGGGTGTAGTTGTCGGGGTTTATATATTTGATACAGGTGAAGATGGTAAGCAGGACCGTGAGGACATTGACGACAACCAACACGGCGTTTACTCGCGTAGATTGACGGATGTCAAAGCATAGTAGTATGGTAAACACTAAGGAAATCGCAATAGCAGGAAGGTTAAGATAGTTGCCAGTCGTTATGAAGGCCTCCCCAAAAAACGCGACTGGAGAGTTCACCCACTTGGTGCTTATTTCACAGTTAAATGCGATTTCAAGAAACGCTATGAAATAGGCGGACCAACCAATAGAGACAGTGGCAGTACTAACCAGATATCAATCCTACCTACAATCCAAGCGATCAATTTGCCCATTGCTGTGTAGGTGTAGGTGTAAGCGGAGCCGGCCATGGGAATCATGGAGGCCATTTCGGAGTATGAGAGAGCAATGAATCCAGTGGCGATACCAGAAACAATAAAGGTGACAACAATAGCGGGACCAGCTTTGGTAGCGGCACCGATTGCAGCCAACGTGAAAATACCCATTAGCCCCTATCCCTACTGACATCAATTCCATGACGCCCAATGTACGCTTCATTTCGGAGTTATCCAGCTCGGTTTGAATCTGCTCCATGCTCTTGACAGCAAAGAGTCTCAACCACCAAGGATTTTGACTATCTTGATGCCCACGCTGCTTTAGACCGAGTAAAGACAATACTTTTATATATATGCTGTAAAGTGCTAGGTTACACAATACTTTTGAAAGATAACATAATGTGGATGTGCTTGGCAAACGAGTTCTGACACATATGAATCTCGAAAGTAGGTTTTCAAAATAAAGTTTTCTGATGAATATTGGTGATGGTTGATTGGTAGTATAGCTTAGCTTCACTAGGACAATGTTATCGTTGAATACTCAGCTTTGCTAGGGCAATGTCGTTGAATACCTGATAATATTCTTTACAATTTACCAATGGATGAGATTACAGGATTGCTCGTTTTAGGTCGATTCTTTTACGGTCTGATAGCCAGATACATGTAAAATGTTGATTCTGGTGTAGCTGCAACCGTAGAATGCATAGATGACAACACCAATACCCATCCATATGAAAAAATGAACAATGGTTGAGGCTGGGATGGTGCAAAATAAAAGGACGGATATTCCAGCTCCGAGAATAGGAATCACGAATGGGCCAAGGGGGACCTTGAATCTACGTGGTTTACCTGGGTATTTGAAGCGAAGAATGATGACATTGATATTCACCAGGAAGAATGCAAACAGTGTTCCAACCGAGGTCATATCACCAAGTACGTCAACGGGGAGAACGCCTCCAAGTAAGGCACAGAGAACACCAGAGAGGATGGTTGTGAACCAGGGGGTCTTGTATTTGGGGTGGATTCTGGCAGCAACCTCAGGGAAGAATCCGTCTATAGCCATAGCATTCAAGATGCGCGACTGACCCATCAGTAGAATCAGCACGACTGAGGCCGAGCCAAAGATGGTACCCAAACTGACAACAATATTTAACCAGTTCAAGCCAGTGGTAGCGATGAGGATTGCGATAGGCTTAGCGGCATTTTGACCTGGTGGGTGCAAATCTCCGTAGGGGACAACTCCAGTCATAACCAAGCCTACTGCAATGTTTAAAAAGGTACATATAAGCAAAGAACCCAAAATACCAATGGGTAAATCTCTTTGGGGATTTTTCGCTTCCTGTGAAGTAGAAGAAACAACGTCGAATCCGATATAGGTAAAGAAGACAGTAGTGGCGGCGGAGAACGTGCCAGAAATACCGTACTTCCCGAATTCACCTTCATTAGGTGGGAAGAATGGGGTGTAGTTGTCGGGGTTTATATATTTGATACAGGTGAAGATGGTAAGCAGGACCGTGAGGACCTTGACGACAACCAACACGGCGTTTACTCGCGTAGATTGACGGATGTCAAAGCATAGTAGTATGGTAAACACTAAGGAAACCGCAATAGCAGGAAGGTTAAGATAGTTGCCAGTCGTTATGAAGGCCTCCCCAAAAAACGCGACTGGAGAGTTCACCCACTTGGTGCTTATTTTACAGTTAAATGCGATTTCAAGAAACGCTATGAAATAGGCGGACCAACCAATGGAGACAGTGGCAGCACCAACCATATACTCCAGGATTAAATTCCAACCTATAATCCAAGCGATGAATTCGCCCATTGCTGCGCAAGTGTAGGTGTAAGCGGAGCCGGCCATGGGAATCATGGAGGCCATCTCAGAGTAAGAGAGAGCGGTGAACGCAGCAGCAATCCCAGAAATAACAAAAGAGACGACAATGGAGGGACCAGCTTTGGTAGCGGCAGCTATTCCAGCAAACGTGAAAATACCCATGCCAATGCTGGCACCTATGCCTACCGATACTAAATCCAAAATGTTCAACGTTCGCTTCATTTCTGAGTGAGCTGCTTCGACTCGGGTCTGCTCTATGCTTCTAACAGTAAAGGGCTTGAGCCACCAAGGTTTTTTTCTATGTTTTCTCATTGTATCTAGATCGTTATCCAATAGCCAACAGAGCCTTATATACTACTGATAACTTCGAAAAGTTACACGAAATCATTTAACCTACTTTTGGGTAAATCTGTCTGGTACTTGGCAAACGGGTTTCTGAATGGTTCAACAACCTCACAACAACCGGGGCGTTGACTATTTACATGCCACTTGGTATGGACTTCAATGTACAGGCCAACACTATTTGCTATCACATCTCAGAGCCTTATTTATTTAGTTTGTTAAGCCGTAGCGAGTAGTAATACACTAGTATCCTGATACTATGGGTACTTTTTTTGCACAACATTTGGTTTGCAGGTGGATTTATGTGAATATCACCTTTTCCGTTGTTCACCACTTCACTCACCTGCCAGAGGTTAAAACGCATAATGGCTAAGAGTGGTGCCACTATATGGAATAGCGTGTAAAACAAGAGAAAAAGATAGTCACACACATAATGCGCACAACCATGCATTGATATGTAACTTATTTTGGAGTGATCCATTCTATTCATTCAATATTCGGACAGTCAGATAATCGCATTACTTATTAGGGGTGCTATCTACAATATAATTATAGGGTTTGAGATAAGCTATTTTCATTCCCGCAACTAGTCTATCGCAGGTTACGAAGTGGAATATCCTTGTGGTATGCTACGGGCTTGTTGATTTTCCCACCGCTGGGCTGAGACAGCTGAGGGTTGTTGATTTTGGAATGTGTGCGGCCATACAGTGCATAGACCATGAGCCCGACGCCAATCCACACGGCCAGATGTATGATGGTTGATGGTGAGGTTGTCGAGAGCAGAACAACGGACAATGCAGCGCCGATAACTGGGATCACGAATGGGCCCAAGGGAATTTTGAACCTTCTTGGAGTGTCTGGACACCTGAAGCGGAGCACAATGACTCCGATATTGACAAAGAAGAAAGCAAACAAGGTGCCTGCCGTGGTAATGTCGCTAAGCACGTCAACAGGAAACATGCCCCCTAATAGCGCACAAAGAACACCGGATAGGGTAGTTGTGAACCATGGAGTCTTGTATTTGGGGTGGATTCTGGCAGCAATCTCAGGGAACAGCCCATCCTTGGCCATGGCGTTAAAGATACGAGGTTGCCCCATCAACAGAATCAGTATAACTGAGGACAAGCCAAAAATGATCCCCATGCAAAGAATAATACTTAGCCAAGTCAATCCTGTTCTAGCTGCGAGAATAGTGATGGAAGTAGAGACATTGCCAGGGTCACTACTGTCAATGAATGGGTGTAATTCCTTGTAGGGAACAACACCAGTCATTATGAGACAAACGCCAATGTAAAGGATGATGCATACGACCAGAGAGCCGCAGATGACAATTGGCAAGTCTCGCTGGGGATTCTTTGCTTCTTGGGCGGTCGTGGAAATGATGTCGAATCCAATATACGCAAAGAAGACTGTACTGGCGGCAGAGAACACGCCAGAAACGCCGTACCTTGCAAATCTACCCTCGTTGGGAGGTATGAATGGAGTATAGTTTGCGGGGTTGATATGCTTGATGCAGGCGAAGATGGTGAGGAGTACCACAATAACCTTGATGGAAACCATGACGCTGTTGACTCGCGTGGATTCCCGAATACCGAAGCACAGAAGGGTCGTGATCACAAGGGAAATGACGACGGCCGGGACATTAAGATAATCGCCAGTTGTCATGAAGGAGCCGCTCTCAAACTTGATCGGGGAGTTTACCCACTTGGTGCTTATTTTACAATTAAATCCTATTTCAAGAAATGCAACCAGGTAGGCAGACCAGCCAACAGAGGCAGTAGCAGCACCAACAAGATACTCCAAGATCAAGTCCCAGCCGATAATCCAACCGATCAGTTCGCCCATTGCTGCGTAAGTGTAGGTGTAAGCGGAGCCAGCCACGGGAATCATGGAGGCCATCTCGGAGTATGAGAGGGCACTGAACGCAGCAACAATCCCAGAAATAAGGAAAGAGACGACAATGGCGGGACCAGCTTTTTCAGCGGCAGCGACTCCAGTCAAAATAAATATACCCGTGCCAATTGTGGCACCTAGTCCTACTGACGCTAAATCCATGATGTCCAAAGTACGTTTCATTTCTGAGCTCGCCAGTTCAGTCTGAATCTGCTCCATACTTTTGACAGCAAAGAGTCTCAACCACCATGGATTTTTTCCATCCTGGTATGAGACATGGCCCAATTTTCTCATTGAATCTAAATTAGAGGGGAGAAGGTAACTTCAGCTGGTTTGCTCATATACTCTTATATACTATCAAGAATCAGGTTACCAACTTCCCATGGACATGATGCAGCAAAACCACTGTACCTTACGAGAAAAGTAAGGATGCGCCAATATTGGAACGGCAGGTCACACAAGCCTAGCTACCCATATTACCTATTTGCTTATCGCTTAGTTTAATCATGCACCTCGATACCATCCAAAATGTGTACCTCCTTTGTGCACCAGCCTTTGATCAGTATGGCAGCCCAATATTTGAAATGGAATCTTCTCCCTTCAAACAGGATACCCGCCCTGATCGTAGAAACGGTACTAAAAACACCGTCTTATTCACATAATTGCTTGACTAGTAAGAGAGTAGATAAGCCGTGGCTGAGCTTAAATGATGACCGAAAAACTCTAAAACATAGGGAATAGTGAGCCCTGAGTAGTCACTACCTTTTCCAGGGAAGAGATATCACTAGCCAGAGTCAATACGGTTAGCCGTTATGCTACACATACCTTCTGAATTACCAGTGGTATACAGCCGGAGAGGCGTACGTCAGCTTGGAGATGATTGCGAAGGTATGCGGGTTGGTTTGGTTGGTGCGAAAGTAAGTGAGTGTGAGAGTGTGTGATATATCCAGACCTACAGAGTGTGGCAGTAAGTGACAAGTCTAGGCCTATCCTAAATTGCTGTTAAAAGTCAATCAGGTGACTGAAAACACTTAGAGAACGTAGATTATGTGTTGTTTATTCTCCACACCTATATCCATGACTCACACTTACACTTCCACTTACACTCATACCCACACCAACATCAACACCCTCAGCTACAATTTCACATTTACTCACACCTATGTCATTATATCATTTGCACAGCCCAATATCTGACATCCAAAGTGAATGTTTCCATCCTTCCCCATTGGACACCAGAAGACTAACTGTTAGCCTTATTCCAAAGGCCAATATTTCACGGATTGGAAGCGACCGCCACTATAGAGCTAGGAATTGCTTTAACAAATATAAGCTAAAGCTACTGAGGAGCTAAACTTATTAACGTTACACAGAAATCATCGAGTCTCTCAACTGAATATTTATATAGCATAACACAGCTTTACAGGGGCAATGTTGGTGTTGAATATTTAATAAAATCCTTTACAAGTGGCTTCAGGAATGGGATTACAAAATTACTGAATGTTAAAATATTAATGGATTAAAAAGCATGCTCGGGGTTTCCCATTGGCTTCTCCTCGTTCTGATAACGAGCTAGATGTGGGTTGTTGATTTTGGAATGGGTGCGGCCATAGAATATATAGATAACAATACCAATACCCATCCATACGAAGAGACGAGCAATGGTTGAGGTTGAGGCAGTGCAAAGCAGAAGGATGGATAAGGCAGCTCCAAGAACAGGAATCACGAATGGGCCAAGGGGGACCTTAAATTTACGTGGAATGTCTGGGCGTTTGAAGCGAAGAATGATGACACCGATGTTCACCAAGAAGAATGCAAACAGTGTTCCAACTGAGGTCATATCACCAAGTACATCAACGGGGAGAATACCTCCAAGTAAGGCACAAAGGACGCCAGAGAGGGTAGTTGTGAACCAGGGAGTCTTGTATTTGGGGTGGATCCTGGCAGCAATCTCGGGGAAGAGTCCATCCTTGGCCATAGCATAGAAAATACGTGGCTGACCCATCAATAGAATCAACATGACTGAGGCTAAGCCGAAGATGATACCCAGGCTGACAATAATATTCAACCAGTTCATGCCGGTAGCAGCGATGAGGATTGCGATAGGCTTAGCGGCATTTTGACCTGGTGGGTGCAACTCTCTGTAGGGGACAACACCAGTCATAATGAAGCACACAGCGATGTACAGAATGGTACAAATGATCAGAGAGCCGCAGATACCAATGGGTAAATCTCTTTGAGGGTTCTTTGCTTCCTGTGCAGCGGTAGAGATAGCATCAAATCCAATGTATGCAAAGAACACGGTGGTGGCGGCGGAAAACATGCCAGAAACACCATACTTCTCAAACTTGCCCTCGTTAGGTGGGAAGAATGGAGTATAGTTGTCAGGGTTGATATTTTTGATACAAGCGAAGATGGTAAGAAGGACAACGACGACTTTGATGCCGACCATGACAGTGTTGACTCGCGCAGATTCCCGGATACCAAAGCATAGAAGACCTGTAATCGCGAGTGAAATCACAATGGCTGGAATGTTGATGTAGTCCCCGGTAGTTACGAACGCATCATCCACATAAGACACTGGAGAGTTGACCCACTTGGAGCTCATTTTATATCCGAATGCACTCTCAATGAAAGCGGTGAAGTAGGCGGACCAGCCAACGGAGACAGTAGCAGCACCAACAAGATATTCCAAAATCAAATCCCATCCAATAATCCAGCCGATAAACTCACCCATGGTAGCGTAGGTGTAAGTGTAAGCAGAACCAGCAACCGGAATCATACAAGCCATTTCAGAGTAAGAAAGAGCAGCGGTACCAGCAGCGATACCAGACACAATGAAGGAGATTGCGATGGCTGGGCCAGCCTTGTCAGCAGCAGCAATACCGGTCAACACGAAGATACCAGTACCAATGATGGCACCAATACCTACTGAAGTCAGGTCCACATAGTTTAATGAACGTTTCATTTCCGAGTTAGCAACCTCAGACTGGAGCTGCTCCATGCTCTTGACTGTGAAGAGCTTTTGCCACCAGGACTTTTGTCCAGCTTCGTATGAGACGACTTCTGATTTACTCATATTCCAACAGATGCAATTATTTGGCAATGAGAATTAGTAATCGAAGAGTAGATAAATAAATAGAAGCAAAAAGAGATAGTGTTTAGTGGACCTCCAGTGGACCTTATATACTGTTGAGGAGAATACTGCTTCCCATGGTCATGAAGCGCTCAACATAAGGATATAGATTCCAAGTCACACAAACTCATCTTTCATTATACATGATTGCTTATCCAGAGATAGCACCACAAATCTTAATCCGCTCGCAGTTAACATCATGTGAAGTGTGTACCAACGGATGCGTGTGCTTCCATCCCCAGCTACATTTCCATACGCTTGGTGTTTTCTGATAACCAGTTTTTCGGGCTTAAGGCCGGAATCTTCCTCCTACTAACGCTTTGTTGAGCACATGAGATCTTGAACACCCACCCTGCAACCATTCGGTGATCCGTTTGATAAGATCTCAACCAATCTGCTCCACCGGGGGGAGCTCACGTATCGTCAAACCGAGGCCTTTAGAATTGGATCCAAGTGGAACTGATGAAAATTCTCGATCATTAATGACCGAGACATTTAACGGATATGGCTACGAATCTAAATACCAGAAGGTTAATTGGTTTGGTGCAGTTCGAGAGTTGTTTGCGCTCTAATTGAATCATTGTTGTTATGGCACATCAACCAACAGGCTGACCTTTTGGCACTCCTGCACATATGGCATATCAGCCAACTCCACACATTCACCATCATTGACCAACTCCAGTTCCAAAAATAATCCCCATCATTGGTCAAGCTCCAAATGTCCCACCCACTCTGAGTAATGCTTCGCGCTCTATTAAGGTAGATTGCCACTGAATGCCTTTGAATGCCACTGAATTCAAACCAAATTGGATGGTGAATGAATGGTTCGACTGGTTTAGGAACTGACATGTGTGATCATTATTTGAGAGGGTTGCCATAAGAGGGATTCCATCATGCGTGTGACCAAGTTCAAAACATCGCAAACTCTAAACCTTGATTTAGCCACATCAATGTGCACTTTCCCATATGTGTAACGAAGCTACAGTACCGCGCAAGCGGTTCGAGTTCAGATCGAATTTTCTGATCATTTACCCATGCATCCAATATTTTCTCAAGGTCGGTTCTGCATTGTGTGTGCGTATTGGTAAATTCGTGAGATCCAGGTTGGGGTTGGGTCAGGTCCAATCCACCCACCTAGGATGATGTTCTACATTGGTTTCACTCTCCTCATTGAGTGGAGGTGACATGGATAATGCATACAAAGACTCCATTTCTCTTATAAATGCCCTTTTGTGTGACTTCTGTCAGCGTGTTATCTCTTCTTTTATTCGCTTTCTTGATTCTTGTACGAGGTTCAACTTGATTATCCAAACTTCAATCATTCGTTTGCAACCGTAAATTTATCATGAAACCCGAAGTTACCAATTACGAGGGGCCCAAGAGGAGTTGGTGGAGAAAACTCTTTGCTGTCAAGAGTTTGGACCGGTTGCAAGCCGATGCCGAGGAGTCCGTGCTGAGACGTTCGCTGAACTTTATGGACCTGACTGCAATAGGGATCGGTGCCATCATCGGGACCGGTATCTTTGTCCTAACAGGAATTGCCGCTGCGAAAAACGCTGGGCCTGCTGTTGTACTGTCTTTCGTGGTATCGGGTATTGCCGCTGGCACGGCAGCACTCTCCTACTCGGAGATGGCGTGTATGATTCCAGTGGCCGGATCCGCTTATACCTACGCCTACGCTACCATGGGCGAACTGGTAGGTTGGATCATTGGATGGGACCTGATTCTGGAGTATTTGGTAGGCGCCGCAACCGTGTCAGTTGGCTGGTCTGGCTACTTCAAGTCGTTTTTCAAGAGCGCCTTCGGTCTTAACATGAGCGAAAGATGGACCGAGGCCCCCTTTACCTTCGACACAAAAACCCAATCGTTCAGCATGTCGGGAAATATCCTGAATATCCCTGCCATTGTGATCTCGCTTGCTATCACTGCTCTTCTGTGCTTCGGCGTTCGAGAATCGGCACGGCTGAATACAGTGATTGTCATAGTAAAAATCATTGTGATCCTGCTATTCATCTTCGCATGCATAAAGAATGTCAATCCTGATAACTACACCCCCTTCTTCCCACCCAACGAAGGTAGCTTCAACCAATTTGGCGTGTCGGGCATGTTTGCGGCTGCAACCACCGTGTTTTTTTCTTATATCGGGTTTGATGCCATCTCCACTGCAGCTCAGGAGTCCAAGAACCCCCAACGGGATCTGCCTATTGGTATATGCGGCTCCTTAATTATCTGTACTGTGCTTTACATAGCGGTCTGCTTTATCATGACTGGAGTTGTACCATACAAGGAGCTTAATGTCCCAGCCCCTATATCTGTGGTGATTGCCCGTACAGGCATGAGCTGGTTAGGGGTGATCGTGGAATTTGGTGCCCTGATAGGCCTCACCTCGGTGATACTAGTGTTGCTAATGGGCCAGCCTCGCATATTCTATGCCATGGCCTGCGATGGCTTGTTCCCTGCGGTTGCCACCAAAGTCCACCCTCGCTTCAAAACCCCCTGGGTAACAACAATGATATCTGGTATCGCCTGTGCCGTGCTTGGCGGGATCCTTCCAGTTGATGTTCTTGGAGAGATGACTTCGGTAGGAACACTGTTTGCTTTCGTGCTGGTGAACATCGGAGTGATCATTCTTCGATTCAAACGGCCGGATGTACCCCGCAAGTTCAAGGTCCCACTGGGGCCGTTCGTGATCCCGGTCATTGGGGCGGCATTGTCCGTTCTGCTTATCTGCACCGCCACGGTTTCTACCATAGCTCGGCTTTTCATCTGGATGGGAATCGGACTTCTGATATACATCTTCTACGGGCGCACACACTCAAAGCTGAACAACCCGCAATTGGTCTCTGATATACATGATCACGTTGATAAAGAGGAAACTTAGGATTCGCCATTTATGTCGATAATATCTGCTTCTACCATTTTTGCCTAGCGTATTCTGGGTTACACGCACGCTTGCACTCGGCCATTCGCATATTTTTGGTCACACGCACCGTATTCCTACCCAGTCATCTGAATTGCGCGAATTTCCAAATTGGCTGCTGCATTTTAATTTTCCCTTTCAATAAACCATTCACCTGCCACCAAACGAATTTGGCCAAGATTTCGCGAGACGATTAGATACGAAGTGGTGAGATATCATCTGATCATCATTATCAAGGGGGCGTGCCAGCTCACCGTAGCTATTTCGGCTCAGCTCGCTAATGCACTTTATTTCCATTTGGGTTCAGCTCACCGATGTATCTATTTCTATTTCGGCTCAGCTCACCATCCCATTATTACCATATATGCCGTCGCACTGATTGAGACCAAGGCCAGCTCACCATAGGAATTATTTCTATTTCGGCTCAGCTCACCATCCCATTATTACCATATATGCCGTCGCACTGATTGAGACCAAGGCCAGCTCACCATAGGAATTATTTCTATTTCGGCTCAGCTCACCAGTGGATTTATTTCCATATGGAACACGGATTCTCATGCCACCCAGCACTGGGTACTGAGGGTTGTTATAGTTGGATGGATCATCAAATTTGCTTCACACAACCCGAATTATCTTGTTCATGGGTTCACACGGTTTGATGCGAGGGTGGTCGAAACAGATGGGATGAATATGATTCACAACGTAGTAATGATTGACAATACAGCCAACAAGTGCGCAGTAACGGTTGACAATGCAACCAGCAAGTACACGGTAACGATTGAAAATACGGCCGACAATACACAGCAACGCTTGAGACAATATAGCCAAAAAAATGATACGATACCAGTGGTTGCAGAAAGAGTATAGGCAATCAAGTAAAAAATGGTCGCAGTGAGAGAAGAGACGTAGAGAGGATGGGTGTCTCAGTCAGGAACCATTCTGTTACAATGATTGATGCCTGGTGAGAACATCGGTTGATTCTGGGTCATTGATGGGCTTGGGAAAATAAAAATTCAAGTTTGTACCGGATTACTCCGGAATTTGGATCCCTCAACCGTTTGACAGTCATGTGGTAGGGTTAATATATAGTGGCCATTAATATCCAAACGTACTCCAACCACAGCCAGACAATCATCCGTTCAACAGTGCAATAATTCACTTGATAGTGCACGTGATAATCTCCCTCATAATGGTGTAATAATTCGGGGTAAGATCCGAGTCATTGTGCCAAACTCTAAGTCGGGATCTTCATTCGAGTGTTCAGAGTTGGATGGTAAGATAAGCCGGTTGATGCGGTCCGCCCTGAAGTAATTATGTGACATGCCCCGAGATTTAAAATTCGTCCCATCTGTGGTGACATTTGGAGAAGAGGTTTTTTGGGGAGGGGGAGGAAGTCGCTTATGGGGTGCCAATTCATCGAAAGATAAGCATCACCCTGATGTTGCAAGCTTCCGCGTTTCTCCTCTGCTTATTGGCTTGCTTTAGGCCAAGCCCCAATTTATAAGGAGAGCGGCTAAGACTGGTGTGTCAAGTTGAAGAGACATGGCGGAATCGGTTGTGGTTATAGAGATTGTTTGTGGTTGAGCAACCTAATAGATCCTACATGAAATATACGTTACTCACACGTTTGTGTGCTAGATCTCCCTGGTTTCTGTAGAATCTTCTTACTTCAATTCGTTTGCTACAATGTTATATATACTCAATCAAACCTGTTCCTTGAAATTTACTGACCCATGAATACAACCACACCAATCCTGGTGATATTTCAAGCATTCTGACCGAAGTAAGGGTCCAGAATTTCTTATTCACACACTCTTGGCTTTTGCAAGCGGCCATGGCATCCGCTACTTTCCGATTGAATCGCTCAGTTGAATGAGTGCTGAAGAGTTGCTTATTTTCGGCTGAAACAAGAAGTATTCAGATCTTATGCCAAGTGATAGCTGATCCATAGAACCCATGTTAATAAATGTTAATCTTCAGAAAAATGGTTACAACAAATAGTGAATGTTGCAAGTTATTCAAATATTTTTCCTTTAACAACCCATACACTTCCTGATCCACTATTCTTTATTTTTTCAGACTTCAGGGCCTTCCAATCACATGGCTGATATTGGATTCTAGGTGGTATGTAATAAGTTGGCGCTTCTTGTGATGCGCACTTTCAGTACCAAAAAATGCTTTCTATAAAGTGTGCGGGGATTATGTGTAATTATGCCTATATAGTTAGTCACAATGTACTTTTTTTACCACAAACTTTATTGATCTATCTGTGTGCTTTACAGTATTCCCAATATTTACAGCAAGAGCTTCTTGAATTGCTGCACAATGTGTAAGCTACATCCTAAGCTTACATTTGCCACTATAGCATTTCACAAAGTAGAAACTTGTGTGCAAATACATGTGAATGCCTTAGTAATTGTAACAATGGTAAAAACCTTGAAGGATATATTGAGCCCTGATAGTAATCACATCAAGGCCTGTCTATACAAAGCTACAGTATTAATGCACTGTTGCTTATCCCATAGGTACTTTTATCCCTTTATCCAGTGTGATATTTGATGCAAGGGATATCATTTTATCAGCATAGCCTTTCAGATTTCCTACTATTGTACTGCTCAAATAAATGGATCAAAAAGGCCACTGGCATTACATATGCACAGATTGCTCAGGCATGGAATACAACTTGATTTATTTCATGAGTAGGTATAGCTAAGCACCTTAATAATCTTGAGACTCAGCCGCGTCCAATGCAGTGCTATTCTGTTTTCTGAGTATTTTCAGTTGGGAGACAAAATGAATATTGTATCGGCATAATGAAGATTTACACATATATCCTTAGTCTGAAGAGGTTCATAAGTAGGCCCTAGAGTTACATATCAATAAAGCATCTGATGCATTGCTAACGTACTCTACCTTACCAAAGCCATAGTAATCATTTAGCTAAATCTAATCTCTGCAACAGGTATTATCGATGATAGAGTAGGCATACTGCAACTATCAGACCATGTTGGCACAAATGATCACTGCTGTCAACGGAAATCATGGCTTTAAATGCCGTATCAGGGTCTGAGTGGACGGTACCGACGTGTAATCTGTAATGCTCACCTGGTACTAACTAACCATCCTGAAGTCTGATTGACAGGTTTTTCTAGGAGCTCTGGCAAGCAATATTTCTGCTAGTATCCACAATCGTACATCACTCCTTGTTGGAACGATTGCCAGTCTTTTGGCGACACTGTTGGCTCTCAACCTACAGTAGCATAACCTATGACTAGTTTTTCATGTACCGAGGTTGTGCAGACCCCTTCTCACCGACCGCCTTAACTGATCAAATAATGAAACTTCCAATCTGATTTCCGAAATGACTGTATTTCGTTTATTTCTTCAAGATGCACTTGCATATATATGGCAATTTTACAGGTTGTCAAGCACATTCCATTTGAGTACCTGGAACATCACGCGGAGTAATCTGCCGAGAACGTAGCAAGAGATAGAGCACCGATAAAAAGCTCCCGGCTGTCCCTAGCCATGTACAATGGTTTACGAATGGATATTGATCCCCTATGCATGTTGCCACTTTAGAGCATTGTCGAGATTTCTGGACTTCGGCTATACAAAACAGTGTTCAGTACCATGATTTTTAAAAGGGTACCAGAAGGTTGCTCATTGGGTATTCTGGATACCGGTCTTTTGTTAGGTAACTGAGACTAAATTGAACACAACTCTACTCATCACAAGCCTCAGAATGTCGCCCGGGCAAAACTAATCGTAGATTTTTCTGAGATCAAACTGATTCATGCCGATTTAGAGATTGCATGGCCCAAATGCCTAGAATCAAGAGACCCATTCTTGAACAGCCGAGTGATACGTACGAAATGGACCCTCGCATAGAACCTTCCAAATACCTCTCAGACGTGTAGAGTCGAGAGTGTCCAATTATATACATTGTTGGTACCTTTTCCAAGTGATATATTTTGGGGAATATCCTCAACTGATTTGATATTGGTGCATAGCAGAAATGCATTCATTTTCAATATTTGGTAGAGGCCAGTTCAGCGTCTACATAAGCCATCACCAATCCCGAAACGTATGCTTTTTGCATGCATGTGTATTGGTGGGAGGGTCTGTTGTAAGTAAGTGTTGCTTAATAAAATGTTATTCATCTTGAGTGATATGCCTTTAGGGGCATTAGTTTTAATTTGTCATGTATAGGTGCCATCGGAGAGCCAAGGAGTACGTAAGAATGAGGTGCATTATTACTGCAGACAAGGTAGGGTTTCATGCATTCGTTGTGATATGTGGCAACTATTTCACACCACACGCTGATCATTGATTTTCGGCTGCTATTTCGAGATTTTTCCGAAGCTAGTTGCTGATAACATATCTATCATTGCTCTCCTTAAGAAAATATAGCAAGTGCCATGCATTTATTTGGATCAGACTATCGTTGGATACCACATGAATACTTTCACTTACTGGAACAATGGTCGAATGGACACTATTTTCCCCGCTTAGTGGTTAGAGCGGAATCGTATTGCCGATGTTTGGAATTTTTGCAGTATGCATCTGTGGTGCCGCACCAACCATAACTAGAGCAACAGTAGTCAGGTGGACACTGGTGCAACACGTCGTCCTTCATCCCACAGCGCCAGTTATCTTGGTTGGCAACCACTATATCAATATCCAACTTCTCCATGTCATACGGAAACCATTCCCATTGGTGAGGCTTGTTATCATATGGATTCCCAGCGGGCCCGTTGATGGACATCCATATTGCCGTTTGATTTTCTGTTATGCCAGCACCCCACGTGTCATGGGCTGCAGGGGTGGTATATGTCGTGGAGCCACCAAATGCCGGAAGCCACCTGTCGCCACCGTTATATCTGTAGGATTGGTGACTCCAAACGCCAGCCCTTGTATCTAAAAGGCCAACGCTTTGTGGGTTTTCGAGGAATTGATAGAAGTAACCCAGGCCATTCAAATTGTGGTTGATAACGCGTAATTTGCCAAACACCATCCATTCATCATCAATCTGGAGATGTGCTGTATATATCAGATACTCAGCATCCTCTTCGTAATCGACGCGAAAGCCGTAATCGACACCATCAGCCCATGGATAGAAATACTGAATATGCACGCCAGTGCCTTCGCCACCAAAATGACTAGTCACACATTCAGAACATGCTTCTATTACAGCGGAATCTCCTTTAGAGTTGTCCCAGAGGGAGAAGAGAAATACACGTTTAGTGGCCCATGTCTGCATTCCCATGTACCCGTTGTTCCAGCCAATGGCGGCCCAGTATGTTTGGTTCGGACTGCTCCCAGGTAGAGACATCACGTCGGTCTTAAAAGAAGTGAATTTACTCCCATTTTCGGGAAGGCTAACCCAGTTATGGATTGCTACTGAGAATACTTGACTTGCGTACAGCGAAGTAAGTGAAAGAAAAAGGGCAGAAAGCTTCATGTTCCTGCTCCCACACCTTGTGCTCAACGTTGCTTATATAGTGACTTTATCTCTGTGAAAACCATAACAAGAAGTGGGCCACATGCGGCGAACAAATGCTTTTGTCATATCAGGAAAGTGAGTGAAACAACGCGATCGAGATCTTCCATGAACAAGAATAAATCAGAAAATGCCACATGGCGTATTTGAAAATCCTGGGATATGGACTAATCTGTTGTAGCTTGTAAGGCGCTTGCAATTTACACACCGTGGCTTGTAGCATACTGGGAAACGTGCTGATTCAACATGTATCATGCGTTACTCTTTTACACTAGGTCGTGAAAAGCAAAATAGAATATTCCACTATTACTCCGTAGGCCACCATTGATGATTGGATATATTGGAATGCTTCTCTTCACCAAATATTCTCCTATTGGTAAAAATGGACCTACACCAAATGTTCATATGGCTTGCAACTACTTATTCTAACACTCTCTAATGTTGGTCTAGTTCTTGGGTCTAGCCCTGACTTGTTACAGGTAGATCTTCATCTGGTATAATATAATGAACTGGTACCCATATGATTGCTTGCTTCATTCCAACATTGCGCAACCACTACCTTACACAATTGAGTTTGACTTCGATTAAGTAAGCTATCCATAATGTAAGATAGTACAGATAATCTTCAGCGCTAGATTTACGTCCTTACGCCACTTTTCATATAATTTGTAACAAGCAAAATCAGTGATGCCAAAAACTGCGAAAAGTTGTGAGTGAATTTCTTAACAGTATCATATAGCATGCTAAGTAGAAAAGATCACACTGTAAAGCATAATGAGATCTTATGCAGCAAGAAACATCAAATGTTAATCTTTTGTGATATCTTGCTTGTGAGGGTAGAATCCACCAAGTGATTGTTATGTCAAAAGGCTCAGATTATGTATCAGAAGATCATTCATAGTTGTTGAACAAAGCATATGCATTAGGTATATTCCCTTTTTATTGCAATAGCTGCCTGAAGGAGTCACAAGGCTCTACAACCCATGTAGCTTGAGTTAAATGGCCAGACTAAAGATTACCTTTGACATTGGTGTCACAAGATGAGCTGTGGGTTTGGGTCAGGGGGGATCTGTTGTAAAAATTTGTATTTCCACCTAAATATTCACCTAACTTAGTCACTTAGATCATTACCTTCAAATCCTAGAAAATACTGACCAAATTCCTTGTTGGGATTTACTTAGAATATTTACCCAGAACATGAAAATTCTCAAAGTTGTCCAAACAGCCCCAAACTTTGCACACATGTTCTTGGGACCTTCCTTAACCTATTCTACGTGTTTGTTATGCCAAGACCAGGTAAAAGTATAAATACTACTTTTACAATCAATAAATCATTAAGTGAAAACCACATAATCTACTTGTTCTCCCAATCACTTCAAATATCTCCAAGACTCTTACAACAGGTTATGAGCCCCGAGCTGTCACTCTCTGCAATGTCTACTACTGCTATTACTGGAATTTTTCCCTCTGCTGAAAAGTTGGATGGATCTAACTACCAAGTGTGGAAGGTGAAGATGAAGATGCTGCTACAAGAAAGAGGCCTTTGGGATATTGTCATGGGAGAAGAATGCCCTCCTAAAAACGTGGGAGAGGAAGCCTTGAAGTACCAGAAGAAAGAACAAAGTGCCTTTAACTGCATTTGCCTTAATGTTAAGGACAAATTGCTAATTCAATGCTCAAGAGCAAAAACGGCAAAGAATGCCTGAAAAGCATTAGAAGACACCTACCAGTCATGTTCAGCTGCCAAGAAAATGTATCTGAGAAGAAAATTCTTTACTATAAAGATGCTGCCAGGAGAAGAAATGAAAAATCTAATTAACAGAATTACCCTGCTGGTAGATGAGATGGAATCTGTGGGCGCACCAACTACTGATGAGGATGTGATAGTTACCATCCTGAATAGCCTGACAGACAAGTTTCAGGGCCTTGTATCAGCCCTAGAGTCCAGAACTGAAGATTTGACCTTAAATTACGTATATGGAAGGCTCCTGGATGAAGAATTAAGAAAATCAAGTGCCAATAAGAAGGAAGAAGAAAATGCTTTAATAAGCAATGATAACCAACAAAGGAGGTACCCAAGACCCTACAAAGGCAACAGCAACCTATTTTGCAACTACTGCAAAAGGAAAGGACACACATCAGACCGGTGTTTCAAAAAGAGAGATTATCAGCAAAAGAAGCCTGAATATGGAAATGCTGCAACAACTGAAGATAGACTATTCATATCTGCACTAAATATGACCACAAACAAGGATTCTCAGACGTGGTATATTGACTCTGGAGCTTCTCAACACTTTACACACCAAAAAGAACTATTTACCCAATATCAAGAAATTCCAATCAAGAAAGCTCTCATGGGTGACGATAGAACACTTGATGCAGTGGGAGAAGGAACTATCCAAGTAAACCTTAGAAGCAGTGAAGGAAGCCATACACTGACCTTTAAAGAAGTACTCTATGTACCAGAAATAGCCAAGAACCTACTCTCTGTAAGCAAGGCCACAGGAGAAGGACTCAGTTTCAGTTTTGACAATTCTGGATGCAGGATCACTGATCAAAATGGTGCTCATTTTGCTTTGGGCATCAGAGATCAGAATCTATACAAGTTGACTTATATTCCATCATATCTGGAAGCCAATATAAGTAACTTAAATGAAGAAACACCAATGCTTTGGCACAGGAGATTTGGACACATCAATTTTGATTATTTGCGTAAAATGATCAAAGATCAGCTAATTTGTGGAGTGAAAATTGACCCCCCAGCTATTTTGGAGCACTGTGAAGCCTGCATATATGGGAAACAAGCCAGACAACCGTTCAAGAGCTCTGGGTTAATCAAAACTAAGAAAAAATTAGATCTAATTCACTCAGATCTGTGTGGACCTATGCAAAATATATCCTTAGGCAGGATGAAGTATTTAATCACTTTTATTGATGATTATACAAGATACACATGGGTCTACTCCATGGAGAGAAAGGAAGAAGCTCTGTCTAAGCTCAGGGAGTTTAAAGCCATGGTGGAGAGAGAAACTGGTGAAAAAATCAAGAAAATACGCTCTGACAATGGTGGAGAATATACCTCAAAACTCTTCATCCACTTCTGCAAAATTCATGGGATAAAGCAAGAGACTACTGTACCATACTCCCCACAGCAAAATGGAGTAGCAGAACAAGCTAACAGATCAATAATTGATATGGCAAGATCTATGATCCATAATAAAAATTATCCTATGATTTTTGGGCGGAATCAGTTGCCACTGCTGTATATCTTAAAAATAGGAGTTATAACAGAATACTTCGTGATTCTACTCCATTTGAAGCATAGTATGGATACAGACCAAGTGCAGAACATCTAAGAATATTTGGGTGTACAGCATATGCCAAAAAACTGGCCGGAAATCAGTCAAAATTTGAGCCAAAAAGTGTAAAATGCATATTTTTGGGCTACTGCAATGAGAGTAAGGCATACAGACTCTACAATACCAAAGCAAAGAAGCTGATCAAGTCCAGGGATGTGTTGTTTGATGAAAATTCAAAATTTTCACAAAAAATGACATCAAATGATGACGAAAATTTGATCTCAAGTCCACCAATTGTCAGGATTGAATCAGAGCAAAACAATGAAATTTTTTTCACTCCAGAGGACTCTACAACCGTGGTTCAGCCAGAATCAGTGCCCAGGAATATCCCAGAAGTGATCATTCCAGTATCAAATGCCCAGAGATCCAATTGGACAAGAAATAGCCCAAATTACTATATCAATGAGGGTACAAACTTAGCCTATGCCTATTCAGTCCATATTGATGAACCCCAGACTGTAAAAGAGGCCCTAAATAGCCCTCAGACAAAGTTTTGGAGATCTGCAATGACTGAGGAATATCAGGCCCTGATGGAAAATCAAACTTGGGACTTAGTCAAATTACCAATCAACCAAAAATCAATTGGATGCAGATAGGTCTTCAAGACAAAATACAAGGCTGATGGTACAATTGAAAGATACAAAGCAAGACTTGTAGCCAAAGGATACTCTCAAACAAAAGGACTTGACTATACTGAGACCTTTGCACCGGTAGCCAAGTTTAATTCCATCAGATTGATATTGGCTATTGCAGCCAAATATATGTTTTTTATTCATCAAATGGATGTAAAAACTGCATTTTTGAATGGAGAACTTGATGAGGATGTGTATATGGACCAGCCTGATGGGTTTGTTGACCAAGATAACCCCCATTTGGTCTGCAAGCTTAAAAAGTCATTATATGGTCTCAAACAATCACCAAGAGCCTGGAATTGCAAGATAGATTCTTATTTGGAATCTTTGAGTTTCAAAAGAAGTAATGCTGACTATAGTATATACTATAAGCCAGATAGAGCAAATCCAGTTCTATTAGCTCTATATGTGGATGATCTTATTATAGCCGCCAATAACCTAGAAACATTGGAAGAGACTAAATCCAACCTATCTAAGGAGTTCAAGATGTCTGATCTAGGAGAACTCAGTTACTACTTAGGGATTAAGTTCTCCATAGACAGAAGTACCCAGACTATCACCCTAAGCCAATCCAAGTATATTCAAGATATACTAAAGAAGTACAAAATGGAAGACTGTAAACCGGCAGCTACCCCAATGGAGACAAACCTTAACTTGGTCAAAACTCAACCAAATCAAGAGAGCTTGGTGCCATCTGAAAGCCCTGACTTCTCTTATCAATCTATGGTCGGCAGTCTGATGTATATCATGCTTGGAACATGTCCAGATATCTCATATTCAGTGGGAGTTGTCAGCCAACATAATCAGAACTATGGATCTGATCATATTGCAGCAGTTAAGTGGATTTTTAGATACCTAAAAGGAACTGCTGATATTTGCTTAAGATACACTTATAAGAACTCAGAACAAGATCTTGTGGGATACTCTGATGCAGATTGGGGACGAAATTTGGAAGACAGAAGATCCACCACAGGATACACCTTTCTTTACTGTAAGGGAGCAATTTCATGGAATTCAAGAAAGCAACCAACCGTAGCACTTTCTACTACAGAGGCAGAGTATATGGCAGCCTGTGAAGCTACAAAAAAAGCAATGTGGTTAAGAAAGCTCTTTACAGATTTAGGCCTATGTCAAAAAATGCCTATTACTTTATTTCAAGATAATCAAGGATGTATACAATTAGGTAGAAATCCAACTTTTCATGCTAGAACCAAGCACATAGATATTAGACATCATTTCATACGTGAAGCTATAGAGAATGACTTAGTTAGCTTAGTTTACTGTCCTACAGATGAAATGATTGCGGACATATTTACCAAACCATTAGCTAGAGACAAGTTTGAATATCTTAGGTCAAAATTAGGACTAGTCAGTATGAACATTTAGCTGAGTGGGAGTGTTGTAAAAATTTGTATTTCCACCTAAATATTCACCTAACTTAGTCACTTAGATCATCACCTTCAAATCCTAGAGAATACTGACCAAATTCCTTGTCGGGATTTACTTAGAATATTTTCACCAAAATACCAGGTACCCAGAACATGAAAATTCTCAAAGTTGTCCAAACAGCCCCAAACTTTGCACACATGTTCTTGGGACCTTCCTTAACCTATTCTACATGTTTGTTATGCCAAGACCAGGTAAAAGTATAAATACTACTTTTACAATCAATAAATCATTAAGTGAAAACCACATAATCTACTTGTTCTCCTAATCACTTCCAGTATCTCCAAGACTCTTACAACAGGATCAAAGTCACTATGCAGTGAAATATCCATAAAATTGTTACAAGTATCTAAAGAAGCCAAGCTAATCTGAAGCTATTCCTAGAATGCTAGGTCTGATAGACATCTTTCTAGAAAGCTAGGTCCAAGAGTTAAGAAGCTGAGTGGTACTTTATTTCCTAGTTATCTAGGCCTGAGAAGTAAGAATCTGAGCACATCTAAGGTGAGTTGTACTGACTTCTAGTAGCTGATTGATGGCCAGAATGACTAGTAGACTGGGGTAACTGAGAGGAATTTCTGGGCACTAACTGGCCATATTTAACAGGCAAGTCAGACCACTTGTAATTTCAAGAATTCCAGTCAATCGGAGCCTTTACTTTGCCCAATGGTTGATCTTAGGGTGTAGGTGTCATAGTAAGGGCTAGGAAAAGGTTAACAGAGCAGGGGGTCTGGGAAATGCTCTGGGTTAGGGAGGGAGAGAGTCACCAATAGGTGAAATCTTTATTTCAGTTGAAACAAAGCAGCCTCTGCGACTGTTGTAGCTTTGATACAAGAGTGTGTGGCTGAGGGGAACTTGTAGGTAAGTTAACAAGAAATGATGATAGTTCTTCAGTGCTCAAGACACTGTTCAGTAGGAAGGGGGATAGCAAGAGGGGTAAGAATGATTTGTGATCAACATTAATGAGGGGAAAATGATAATGATTGATATTCATGATAAAGGGAGTGTGCTGCTGCAGATATTGCTGCCAAAGGTCTGTCAAGTACTTCAGGTAGGCCAGCTTGGGTTTTTCTGACTGCAGAATGTATTGACCAATCTTTGTGACTTCAAGATTTCTAAGTATAGTTCTCCAGCAGGAGCCAGGTGCAGTGTGGTGTGTTCTCTTCCAGGCCTTGATTGATGGGTTGTTGCAGTGGTGGAGTCTGAGATATAATCTGGTTCTAAGATAGAGTTTGATTTTGTAGGGCATGAACCCAAAAGCACCAAGAATAGCAAGTCTGCAGGGGCATTCAGGTAGATGAGGCACCAGGGATGTAATGCACCAGACTGCACACTTGTCAAGCTTAGTGCAGTCTCTAAAAGTATGAGAGAGAAGGAGTAAGCTTAGGGGAGAGAAAGTCACCAAGGTAGGTGAAATCTTTATTTGATTTCACACAAGTCTAACTACAAATGATGAAGCCAGCTGGGAATAGAAGATTCGCAAAGTAAGGTTAGGGTGTAGGTGTTATAGTAAGGGCTAGGAAAAGATTAGAAGAGCAGGGGGTCGTAGGGTTAGGGGGGAGACAGTCACCAACAGGTGAAATCTTTATTTCAGTTGAAACAAAGAAGCCAGCGCTAGTGTTATAGCTTTGATACAAGAGTGTGTAGCTGAGGGGAATTAGTAGGTAAGTTAATAAGAAGTGATGATAGTTCTTCAGTGCTCAAGACACTGTTCAGTGGGAAGGGGGGTAGCAAGAGAGGTAAGAATGACTTGTGAACAACATTAATGAGGGGAATGTGATAAGGATTGATATTCATAAGGGGAGGGAAAGTCACCAAGGTAGGTGAAATCTTAGGGTTAGGGTTAGGGGGGAGGAAAGTCACCAAGTGGTGAAATCTTTATTTACTTATACAAGTATCTAAAGAAGCCAAGTTAATCTGAAGTTATTCCTTAGGGGATGGAAAGTCACCAAGTTGGTGAAATCTTTATTTGGGCTAAGAGCTAATCTAAGTACAAATAAAGAAGCCAATTAAGAGGTCTAGAACCTCTCTAATAAGTAATCTAATTTATGTTTTGTTTCATCTCTAATGTTTGTTTCAATAAAGTAAAGCTCATCAGGGGTAAATATAAAATTCAGGGGTTTTGGGGGAAGTACAAATTGTAGATGTTTCTGATCAATATAATCCAAGACTGGAACCCAGCCTGGGATCAGGTGTAGTAGGAAAGGTGTGTGGACTTGTAAGTAGCTCTGCCACATAGATCTTAGATGGTCCTGAGCCAGTAGTCTTGGGTTCTCAGCTTTTTGAAGTTTTGAAGCAAGCTCTGTTACTACAGCAGAGCCAACCAGGGTGTGCCAGCAAGAAGATTTCAGGGAGGAGTTAGATTGAAGCCATTGTTTGATGGAGGGGTTATGTGATTTCTGAAGTTTGACTAGGAAGGAAGCCCGGAGATAGATCATTCGGATTTGGTATGGGTAGAACCCAAAGGCTCAGGGTTAGGGGAGGGAAAGTCACCAAAGTAGGTGAAATCTTTATTTGATTTCAGACAAGTCTAACTACAAATAAAGAAGCCAGCTGGGAATAGAAGATTCCCAAAGTAAACACTAAGTTGAATATGAATAAATCTAAGCTAAAGTTAAGGCAGTATCCCAGAGTACACTGGAGTTCAGGTTCATGGGGGAGTGAAGTAGATAAGCTTGAGAGATATAATAATCTTTTAAGGAGTGGGTAACAGCAGATGAAGGGGAGTTTTTGATAAGTGAAGTGAATCTTGAGATCAGAGATTCCTCTAATGAGAAGGTCTTGTAAACTGGAGAATCAGGAAACTCTTTGAAGGCATGGTCAGTAGGTTCCCAGTAAAACTGGTCAGAGACATTTTGAGAGAATTGCTTAGCAATACTTTTGTCAAGTACTACCTCCAGAGTGTGATGGTTGATAAGGGTTAGGGGGGGGGGAGGAAAGTCACCAAGTGGTGAAATCTTTATTTACTTATGACAAGTATCTAAAGAAGCCAAGTTAATCTGAAGTTATTCCTAGAAAGCTAGGGTTAGGGGGGAGACAGTCACCAACAGGTGAAATCTTTATTTCAGTTGAAACAAAGAAGCCAGCGCTACTGTTGTAGCTTTGATACAAGAGTGTGTAGCTGAGGGGAATTTGTAGGTAAGTTAATAAGAAGTGATGATAGTTCTTCAGTGCTCAAGACACTGTTCAGTGGGAAGGGGGGTAGCAAGAGAGGTAAGAATGACTTGTGAACAACATTAATGAGGGGAATGTGATAAGGATTGAAATTCATCATAAAGGGAGTGTGCTGCTGCAGATATTGCTGCCAAAGGTCTGTCAAGTACTTCAGGTAGGCCAGCTTGGGTTTTTCTGACTGCAGAATATAGTGAGCAAACTTCTTGACTTCAGGATCTCCAAGTATAGTTCTCCAGCAGGAGTCAGGTGTAGTGTGGTGTGTTCTCTTCCAGGCCTTAATCAGTGGGTTGTTGCAGTTGTGAAGTCTGAGGTATAATCTGGTTCTAAGGTAGAGAAGTCTGATCTTATAGGGCATAAACCCAAAAGCACCAAGAATAGCATGTCTGTAGGGGCATTCAGGCAAATGAGGCACCAAGGAGGTAATGCACCATACTGCAAACTTGTCAAGCTTAGTGCAGTCTCTAGAAGTAAGAGAGAGAAGTGGTAAGCCAAATTCCAGGACAGGGAAGACAAACTGCTTGAGTAGAAGGAGGCAGCTGGGAGCTGAAGTTGTAGGAGGAGTAACAGCCAGTAGCTTGTGGAGTGCCTGTCTTGCCAGGATAATTCTCTTCTTCAGGTGTGCTCCAGAGTCTAGTCCAGTAGGAAGGAAAGGAAAGCCAAGATATGTAGCAGAAACCTGAGCAGGTAGAGTGGAGTTCTCCAAGTTGATGGGAGAGCCCAAAGGTACTGTCTTTGCAATGGAAAGCTGGAGATTATTCTTCTGCAGATACTGGTGGGTTAGGGGGGAGACAGTCACCAACAGGTGAAATCTTTATTTCAGTTGAAACAAAGAAGCCAGCGCTACTGTTGTAGCTTTGATACAAGAGTGTGTAGCTGAGGGGAATTTGTAGGTAAGTTAATAAGAAGTGATGATAGCTCTTCAGTGCTCAAGACACTGTTCAGTGGGAAGGGGGGTAGCAAGAGAGGTAAGAATGACTTGTGAACAACATTAATGAGGGGAATGTGATAAGGATTGATATTCATCATAAATGGAGTGTGCTGCTGCAGATATTGCTGCCAAAGGTCTGTCAAGTACTTCAGGTAGGCCAGCTTGGGTTTTTCTGACTGCAGAATAAAGTGAGCAAACTTCTTGACTTCAGGATCTCCAAGTATAGTTCTCCAGCAGGAGCCAGGTGTTGTGGGTTAGGGGGGGAGACAGTCACCAACAGGTGAAATCTTTATTTCAGTTGAAACAAAGAAGCCAGCGCCACTGTTGTAGCTTTGATACAAGAGTGTGTAGCTGAGGGGAATTTGTAGGTAAGTTAATAAGAAGTGATGATAGTTCTTCAGTGCTCAAGACACTGTTCAGTGGGAAGGGGGGTAGCAAGAGAGGTAAGAATGACTTGTGAACAACATTAATGAGGGGAATGTGATAAGGATTGATATTCATCATAAAGGGAGTGTGCTGCTGCAGATATTGCTGCCAAAGGTCTGTCAAGTACTTCAGGTAGGCCAGCTTGGGTTTTTCTGACTGCAGAATATAGTGAGCAAACTTCTTGACTTCAGGATCTCCAAGTATAGTTCTCCAGCAGGAGCCAGGTGTTGTGTGGTGTGTTCTCTTCCAGGGCTTAATCAGTGGGTTGTTGCAGTTGTGAAGTCTGAGGTATAATCTGGTTCTAAGGTAGAGAAGTCTGATCTTATAGGGCATAAACCCAAAAGCACCAAGAATAGCATGTCTGTAGGGGCATTCAGGCAAATGAGGCACCAAGGAGGTAATGCACCATACTGCAAACTTGTCAAGCTTAGTGCAGTCTCTAGAAGTAAGAGAGAGAAGTGGTAAGCCAAATTCCAGGACAGGGAAGACAAACTGCTTGAGTAGAAGGAGGCAGCTGGGAGCTGAAGTTGTAGGAGGAGTAACAGCCAGTAGCTTGTGGAGTGCCTGTCTTGCCAGGATAATTCTCTTCTTCAGGTGTGCTCCAGAGTCTAGTCCAGTAGGAAGGAAAGGAAAGCCAAGATATGTAGCAGAAACCTGAGCAGGTAGAGTGGAGTTCTCCAAGTTGATGGGAGAGCCCAAAGGTACTGTCTTTGCAATGGAAAGCTGGAGATTATTCTTCTGCAGATACTGGTGGATGGCCTGGGAGTCTTGTTGCACATTGGAGGAGGATATTCTGATGTCATCAGCAAAGAGAGTAACCAGGCAGTCAGCTGAGAGTCTTGGGAAATCATTCAGGAAGATGGCAAACAGTATAGGACCAAGCACAGAGCCTTGAACCACTCCATTAGGAACTGAGAACACAGCTGATTGCTCACTTGGGTGCAGAATTCTTGCTTGTGGATCCAGAAACAGAGACCTGACAAGGAGGGTGAGAGAGGTACTGGAGAAGCATTGCAACTTGGACCAAAGCAGATTTCTGTCAACTGAATCAAAGGCCTTAGTAATATCAAACAGAACAGAGGGATACTTGCACTGGAGAGAGTGATCTTGGCTAAGTATGACTGCATATTCCAAGGAGAGGCCAGGAACAAAGCCAAACTGCGCAGGATGAAACTTGAGAGAGTCAGAGTAGAGCTCCTGAGCAAGCAGAAGCTCAAACACCTTTCTGCAGGTGGGCAGCAGAGATATTGGCCTATAGGAGCTAGGATCCAGGTGCTTTCCTTTACCCTTGTACAGTGGCAGAACATTTGCAAAGGACCATTCCTCAGGAGTAGAAAGCTGGGCTGAGCATTGCTGAAACAGTGGAAGCAGAAGTGCAGACATGGCCTTGGTACTAGTCTTCAGAAGCTCATAGGAGATTGTGTCCACACCTGGAGCAGTAGAGTTGGGAAGCCTCTTGAGCACATTATGGATTCTCCTTTGATCAAGTGCAAGTGGGATGGGCAGAGTCTTAGGGTTAGGGTTAGGGTTAGGGTTAGGGTTAGGGTTAGGGTTAGGGTTAGGGTTAGGGTTAGGGTTAGGGTTAGGGTTAGGGTTAGGGTTAGGGTTAGGGTTAGGGTTAGGGTTAGGGTTAGGGTTAGGGTTAGGGTTAGGGTTAGGGTTAGGGTTAGGGTTAGGGTTAGGGTTAGGGTTAGGGTTA